>JAJPUD010011068.1:12140-29794 GCA_023553655.1 Myrmecobius fasciatus | reverse complement strand
GCCCAAATACCATCTATGTCAAATTGCTTTCCTTCTCATGACAAGGGGTAAGGGTGGAAGGGAGGAGATTAATATGCAACTCAAATTTTTTAAATGAGGTTATAATTTTTGTTCATACAGAAAAAAATAAAATTAAAAAATTAAGCTTTCTACATACTAAGATGGATATATAGTTTAAGGTATACCAGTTTATGTTATTAATCTTTATTGGAATATTATTATTCAACATAATGTAAGAATCTCAGTATTCCACCTGTTGTTTTATTTTCTTTTAGATTTTGATACTTTTTTCTTTATTTTTCTTTTTAAAATATAGGTAATAGTTTATATTATTAATCATTTTGATCATTAAGAAAGTAAATCCTACTTCACTTGCTAATTATTTTTGTTTTATTTTGATTTTATCTTCTGTGATTTATTTTTTCTCCTTGGTTTTCAGAATTTCTATCTTGGTATTTATTTTTTCATGTTTTTTTTTTCAGTTGGAGTACTCAAATGATTCCCTCCTCCCTTAATATTTTATGCCTTCTCTGTTTTATACAAATTTTATATTTTTATGTCCTAGCATGTATTCATTTTTTTCTAAAAATGACATGTAAGCCAGGTACAAACACACACACACACATTCATATCCTACAATTCCATAATCACCTGAAATAAAAAATATCTAAGATTACTACAAGTGTAAAATGAGATAATTTGTAGAGCCCATGTAAAAGTTCCTGGCAAATAGTAGGCTCTTAAAATTTGAGGAATGTATTATATTATTTTCTTCACATATAAAGATAACATGTAGCTGACATTTGTTGTGTGTTTTGGGGAATATCCTTTTAAGTTTTTCCTTCCTCCCTCCATCTATTTTAGGGGAAAATGTTGAGCTACATGCCCTTTTTAACCTAGATCTTTTTAAAATTACAAACATACAGATGTCTGTGGATAGCTTAAACAACTCTAAGAAGTAAACGGGGAAAAAGCCTGTCCCCTAAAGCAATCCAAGTGAAGCAATTGACTTCATTACTACTTTATTATTACTCCAAACCACATATGCTTTACATAGTCAATATTTAATGATAATAAAGTGTGTATAACATCTCCTTTTAACCAGATAATCTTCCCTTTCAATTCATATTACATTGAAAGGAAACTATTAGGTCTAATTTATTTGTAATTTTAGCTGCCACTGTAGTCTCAACCCCCACTTGCCTAGTGATGTTCTCAAAACATTCTTTAAAATGAATTAATATGTCATCTGAAAATCAAAGGCATAAAGAATTAATACAATTATACCCATATTTGTGGAAGAAATTCATAAGATAATGAAATATGATTCAATAACCACTCATCTTTAGTAATAATTTAACATTATCCAATAATTAATTTGTTTGAATTTATTATAAATGTGGCACCATCCCTACTATTTGGGTAATAAGAAATCCATCAGCAAGTAATAACTAATTTACTTGCTTATTTCTCAGTTCTATGGAACTCAGTGTTTTATTTAAATTGAATTCCATCATTTATACAGTAAAGATTCTGTCATCACTTGAGCTTTCCTTGAGAAAAATACATCCTTGGAAAATTTTCTCCTTAGGCTCTCAGAAATTACTGTTAAACAGTATTCTTCTTTGGTCTTTCTCTTTTTATATCACAGCTATTTGTCTCTCAGAAGTGAGAGCTGCTATAAATGTTTTAGAACATACCGGTTCTTTTCCTTGTTCCCTAATTAACTTGGGAAATGGACCTAGTAGTGATATTGCTGAGCCAAAAGGAATAGAAGTTTAATAACTCTTTAAGCATAATACCAGATTGCTCTCCAGGATCATTGACTCAGGTCTCAATTCTACCAACAATGAATTAGTTTCCAACTTTTCCCACATGCCCTTCCTCATTTGTCCCTTTCCACTTCAATAATTTAAGTCAAACTTGTAGGAATAAAATGATATTGCAAGCTTGGTTTAATTTTCTAGTCTTCAAGGAATCAAGGAATTTTTTTATGTGACTATGTATATTGGTATATAAAATAGGTATACAAATCAATCATTTGCTGATAATAAATCATAATTTTGACCCCCACATTCTGTTATGTGACTTTATATGGGATCATGACCCACAATTTAAGAAACTTTGATCTAGAGAAGGGTGGGTATAATCCCAGAGATATACATCAATGCTCTCCCTTAGGCACATTTACTCAATATATATTAAAATACATAATCTACATGGATAACACACATAACTTATATAGGTGAGCAAACTAAAGAATAAAGGGTTGTTTTATACAGACTTGCCAACCACTATATACTTTTTAAATATTTGAAAATAAACAATAACCTGGGGTAGCTAGGTGGTGTAGTGGATAGAGCACCAGCCCTGAAGTCAGGAGGACCTGAGTTCAAATGTGACCTCAGACACCTAATACTTCCTAGCTGTGTGACCCTGGGCAAGTCACTTAACCCCAATTGTTTCAGGAAAAAAAAAACAATAACCTAATATTATCTATGAAAACAAGTCTTGCTGCTGCTATTGCTGGTGTGTGTATATATTTCATAGGCAAGGGTATAGGGTTGGTTTTTTGAGGAAGGAATAGAATGGGGACCATTGCCTCTGATTTTCTGCCTAGGTTATGAGCCATCTTTTTATATTCTGTGCAGTTTTCAAAAAATGCATGGCTCAAGGGGGGAAAAGGAAAATCAATTTCAAAAGAGATTACATGATTCTCTTCTTTTGACATTGATTCTTAATGAACATAAAGAAATGCTATCTTTAAAATCATACCAACTGCCATATTCTTTCCTTTCAGGCACACACCCTTGTGCATCAAAAAGGACAATGATCTACAACATATTATTAGTTGCTGTTATTGTTTAGCTGTTTTTTTTTTAGTCATGGCTAACATTTTATGACTACCTGTTGACAAACATACTAATGCAAATTGCACTTTCCCTCTACAGCAAATTGCACTTTCCCTCTACAGGGATGGGGAAACTGAGGTAAAGAGAATTAAATAAATTACCCAGGGTCACACAGCTACCGAGTTTCTTGAGGCTAGATTTACATTCAGAAAGATGAATTTTCCCATTTCCAGGACCAGCAATCCAGCTTTGGACAATGTAGCTGTCCCTGCATCCCTGGTGAGATGTAAGCCCAGGATTTCCTGTTTACCTTACAAGAAAATGGTTATTTGTTGAATTAACTTAAATTCTATAAGCAGCAGTTGAGAATATTAGAAGGCCTTAATTAAATGAAAACTGAGAGAATAAAATAACATTCCAATAAAAATAGTTTTGGGAAGCATCAAGGCACAATGATGAAAATGCTTGTCAGAGTTCACATTGTGCTTTTACAACCTACCACTTGTGTGGAATTGGACAGGTCTTGGCTTTTTGAATCCTTAAGTACCTCATTTGTAAATGAGATTTTCAAACTAGATGGTACATAATGTGTTTAAAGGTCTTTATTCCATGAATGTTTATCTTGTCTCTACCAAACTGCTATATAACTATGCCTCTAGATGAAAAATATTAGCATAAAGTTATTTATTTTCAGTTTATATGAAATGAAAAAGGGTCTAAATTAAATGCTTTTATCTGCTGAGCTTAGATAGAGTTGACTTATCCCATTATTGATTTTAGGGGGTTTGAATACACTGACAGCTGCAGTTAATTATAAATGATTACTCTGTATTTAAAATAGCCTCCTCTTCACTGTCTGCTCTTCCCCCTTAATTTCCAGATGTTTTTGAGAGGGAGTGTATTTGAACTAAATAATAAGGATATTCAAACTCTTTGAAATGAAAGTGCACCCTTTTTGCACCCTATAATGAAGGCAATAGTATTTCATAACTATTAGCCATTTTCCTCAGAGGATTAGATATAGGTAAACAAATATATACACATATATACATACACATCCTAGGATGTATATGTGTGAATATATTGTATATGTATTTCTTTGTGAGTGTGTGTTTTCACAGTATAATCTTATCCTAATGGTGAACAGCTGGTGAGAAAAAAAACTCCAAGCAATCTAGATCTGCAATTAGTCTTCACTTTAGAGTCTTTGCTAGATACCTAGGAAACAAGAAGGCAAATGACCTGCCCAAAATTTGTATGTGTCCTAGGGAAAACATCTTCCTGATCACAAGACTAGACTATATACATTATAATGGATATATAATTTTTCCACTAATAATAGCTTTTTATTTTCAAACTACATTCACCCTTGTAAAACCTTGTGCTCCAGATTTTCTCCCTTCCTTCCCCTCATCTTCTCCTTTAGACAGGAAGTAATCCAATATATGTAAAACAAGTAAAATTTTCTATAAATATTTCCATATTTATTATGCTGCACAAGAAAAATCAGATCAAAAAAGAAAAAAAATGAGAAAGGAAAAAGAAAATAAACCACAACAAAATAGGTGAAAACACTATATTGTAATCCATTTTCAGTATCCATAGCTATTTTTCTGGATGCAGATGATTTTCTCAATCACAAGTCTATTTCAATTTGCTTGAATCATCTTATTGTTGAAAAAGTCACCTCCATCAGAGTTGATAAATATACCATATGTATTGAACATGATTTCACTCTCCTCCCCTCACAGACAGAGTCTGGAACATTCAAGTTTGTCCAGGAGTCAGATTCAAATATAATTGGAAAACATTTATCAAAATAAATTTAAAAAAATTATAAAATACCTATGCTATGATGTTATAAGAAATTCTGAAGGACGTGATTGCAGAAAATCCTGAAAAGGTTAATATAAACTGATGCAAAGTGAACAGAATCAGGAGAGCAATGTGTATATTTATAGTGATATTGTATTGATGATCAATTGTGAAAGAATCTCCTCTAACCAGTACAATGAATCATGAAAATTCCAAAACACTAAAGACAATTGCCATCTATATCCAAAGAGAAAATTGATGATCTCTGAATACAGATTAAACCATACTTTTTTCATTTTATTTTTGACATTTTTGGTAATATGGATGTTAAAATATGTTTTGTAAGACTTAATATGTAATTGACATCATTGTTTGCCTTTTTAATAGATGGATAAATGACTGGGCAGAGGGATAGAATTAAAAACTCAAAATTTTAAAATATTAATGCAAAATAAAAAAATATACATAGTTACTTTTTTAAGGTTTTAATATTTGATATACTTCAGAAGGCAAGTGCATACTTTCAGAAATTGTTTTTATTCCATCTATCTGGAGAAAAAAAAACTGATTGTTCAATCAACTTTTAAACAATTCTCTAATTTGCACAGATTTTTATTCCCTAGAATATAAAAACCATACATGACTTAAACAACATCATTCTATTAGTTGAATACATGCTTAGTTATTTCAGAATTAGAATTCTGTGATTTTCTATTCTGTAGGTTTTTGCTTTCTTCACATGATCCATGAAAGCATCTGAACTTGCAAGCACAAAAGATAAAAATCTTTGGATAGTAAATGTGTAGATTAATTTGCCATTTTTAAGAATTTTTTAAAAATTGAATGACTCTTGTGGGAACAGTATCTGGTTAGGAGGCCTAGAAGGGTCCTCCTCCTTATTCATTTGATCTGAATCTATCAAGTTAGACCTTTCTTGAACCCTAGGGTGGAGGAAACCATCTCCTGGTAGTGGTGGGGACCCATGCTGGATTGAGCTGAATTCAAATTCCCTTTCATATGATTTTTATAAATTACAACTAATTTCTGCTGAGATTTAAATGGGAGTTTTGTGAATAAAGACTTGCTCTCTAAGGCAAGGTTTGGGGTGAAGGAAGGAGAAAAAATTTGGAACACAAGTTTTTGCAAGGTGAATATTGAAAACTGTGCATATATTTTGAACATGGAAAGCTAAAAAAAACAAAAAAAAACCATTGATTTTAAAATCAGAAATGTTGACAACATGTAGAATATTAAATTCAAGCCATTAGAAATGAAATATTCTTCATGTAACATAAAATCTTTGGCCATGTTCTCTAATATTATGAATATGAAAACTAAGATCTTGATAGATTAAATGACATCTAAAGTCCCTTAGTTAAGCATTAGGCAAAATCTGAATGCTTGTTTTGTGATGCCAATACTCATAGTGCTTTTCCCATTACATTACATTGAAATGTTAATGACATAAAATTACTGAAAACTAGCTCTTTAACTTTGAATAAATACTATAGGGCTTGTAGTGTCCTCATCTATAAAATGAGATGGAGAGAAGAATAGGAAAATTGTATTGTTTTTGCTAATTTTCCCCATCTATCAGAGTCTATCAATGTCTAATTCTATGAATGAAATTGCAGGGGGCAAGGGTGAGGCAAAGAAAGAGTAATTTTTATCATCTCAGGTAAAGTAAATCATAGTTCTATTGAGAGTATATTATTTCCTATTGTACCATATATATACTTCTTTTAAATATTATGATTTTGAGACCAGGTTGCTATAAATATAAAATATGAAAATTTGATAGATTAAAAAGATGGTAAAGAAATAGATGAAAAATAAATAGATACATATTTCCAAAGAAAAAAATAGATTTTGTTATAGACGCATGTCTGTCCATAAATGGATATATAGATAAAGATATAAGTATAGAGTCCCATATATCTCAATACATTATTTTAAATATGTTTATAATTAAGGAAAATATAGTTTTGAGCACATTAATGAAAACAAAGAATAAATGATAGTCAATAATTTTATAGAAGTAAAATTTGAAGATATTTAAAATTTTTAATTTCATATTGTATTTTATTGTATTGTATTTGGCATATAATGTTTGTTGAAATTTTTTTAATGTGATCTTTTACAGAGAATACTTTTTTTAAAGGTTTTTTTTTTAAAAAGGTTTTGATTTAAATGTCAGTGATGATGACATTTCTTCTAATGGTATGAACAGCATGCAATTTTCTCCAAGGGAAGGTAACTGATATATTATGGAGTGAAGGAATGTGTTTTAGACTTGGAGTGGAGGAACTTGGATCAAGGTCTGATCCTGTAATTCATTCATTCTATGAATTTGGACAAGTCACTGATAATTTATGAGCCTCTGTTTCTTCATCTGCAAAAATAGTTATTACCTTATTATTATTAAGGTTATTGCCTTTTGTACCTGACAGTGTTTTTATAAAGAGAAAATATCATAATAATATTTGTGAAAGTATCTTATTGTCAGTAAAGAACTATAAAAATATAATGTCTTTCAGATAATAAAAACATCTCTTCTGTCCAGGCTAAATATATTCCATTTATTGAACTATTCTTTCAAGCACTTGTTTTTAAGCCCCTCCTTATTGTGATCAATTTCCTTTGTACTTAATTTATCTTGTCAATTTCCTTTTTAAAAGGGAGACTGGAGCGCCTTCTGTTAGTGATATTTTAGAGATGATTCTTATGCTAAGAAGAAGGTTGGATTAAATGATCTCTGATTTTTCAAAAATACTCAAGTCTATATTAAAATGTTTTATGCTATCCTACCCTGTTAGTGAAAATGAGTAATACTTTTTCTGGAAGATCCAATAACTGGTCGACAAGAATTCAATGATTCCATATGTTATTTGAATTTTCCAACAATGAAAATTAAATTATCTAACTTAGGGAGTTTTAGCAAACTTGAAAAAAAGTGTTCCATTCTATTGATTTTTTTATTGGTTAGTTTATTTTGTTTTCACTATGCTAGCTTTTTTGTGAAACACAGAATTATCATCTGGAGTTTGAAAGTCAGTTTAAAGGCAATTTTATGGAATGTTTTTTCTTTAGCTTTCTTTCTTTTCTTATGCATTACTTTCATTCCCCCCCCCATCTCTCTAGCACCTAATATCCTCATACAACCCTTTTACTTTTTCAATGTCCCTTATCAGGGAATAACCCTATTTCAAAATTTTCTCTTCCTTTCTAAATATTTTAGTGAAGCAATATATTGATCTGTGATGTCAATGATGAATGAGTGAAAATCATTTAAGTTTTTGCTAAGTGACTTATTGCATTAATATCTGGGAATATGAATAGCATTTAACATATCTGACACATTATGAATTTAATTAACTATTAACTTGACTTAAATGCAAAAATTCAAACAATTTCTGCTCTCAAATGCTTGCCTTTTAAAAGGGAAAGTCAAAGTATATTGAGAAATATCATTTAGTATCGAGTCTTTTGATCAAAGGAGTCTTAAAATGGTATTTGGTCTCAAAGGGTAGGTCTGCCCAATGATTTCCAACTTTGTTGTTCTGTGTGATGTTTATTTTCTTGCAGTGAGTCTGTATAGGAGATCTAATCAAAGGGAGGAAATGAGAGTAAAACTCAGATTATCTATTACCATTGATCTTTGTTCTATGAATGCCTCACATCTTTGTTTAACATTCATTTTCTGGATAGCATCTCTCATACAATTTTTTGATCCTAATTTTATCAAAATGTACATCCTATCAACCTATTTATATAAGATAAATGTTTGCTAAAATAAACTGAAAAATTATGAGAGATTTATGCCATGGTTTAATAATTAAATTATAATATTGATCTTCCCTGAATCAAGGCTGTTAGAATTTTTAAAAATCTTATTAATTATGTCATTGACTATATAACATAGTGAAGTGATGGGTTTTAGGCTTTGGGAAAGAGAAATTTTTGGAAAGAGATAGAAAGGACCTCAGTCAACTGTCACATGAAGAGAATACTTTCTGGCTGATAACAGGTAAATGATGGACCCAAATTTGGCCCTTCTGAAAATATTAGTCCCTTTCAGAAAAAAAAATTGAAGAGCTTGAACATTAAATATATAGGTAACTTTATACATATTAATTGTACCTTCAAAATTTCTCCATCTCCAAAAATTGATCCCTGAAAGTTTTAGCAAATATCAAGACTTTAAATTCCTTGTTATGCTGGAATTAAATTGTGCTGGCAATTTCATGAAACAATTGCACTAACATCTGGAACTTGGTAGTTCTGGGCTCAAATATAAGCCTTGTAACATACTAGCTTTATAAATGTTGGCAAGTTAGACATAAAATAGCCACAACAAAAAACAATAACAACTTTGACATTTACAGAGCATTTTCTGTAACATTTGAAGTTAGTGGTGTGAATGTTATTATTCCCATGTGGTAAATAAGGATTTGGGATCAGAGAGAGTAACTTATACTATATCCCAAATAACATAATAAGCTATGGAATCAGTCCTCAAACTTCTGGATTCTGATCTTTTCACTTTCCAGTCATCTTTCCAGCAGAGAAAACTGGTGGTCTCACTGGAAAAAAAAAGAAAATATCTTGCAACATTGATCATTCAAGGTTATTGTGAGAAAAAAGCTTTTTTAAACCTTAGAGTAATGTGTAACTTTGATATATTACATAAAAGCAAGGTCTTAGACAATAAAGTAATGCAGTGGATATAATTCTGGGCCTAGAATGAGAAGAGCTGAATTCAAATATGGCCTTAGGCACTTACTAGTTGTGTAATCCTACAGAAATCATTTAACCTGTATTTGCCTCAATTTCCCAAACTGTAAAATAGGAATAAGAGTAGTTTGTATTTCATGGAATTGCTATTAAGATCAAATTTTATCAAATTTGTAAAGCATTTATCTCAGTGTTTGGTACAGAGTAGTTCTTTAAAAAAGCCGATTCCTTCCTCCCTTATTTATTAAATTACTTCCTTGAATAAAGAGGATTCTTATTTGAGTGGGACTATGATCAATATTAAACATTGCTTGAAAGACCTGAAATATTTTGCTATATTCAATTTTCTTCTGTAAGGAGATTTGTCTTGCTTTACTTATTCCAAATATGTGGGACAAAAACTTGTGACTGAAAACATGTTAGTCTTATCAGTAAAGAAAGTTGCATTTAACAGAATTTGACCTGAATAGCATCATTGAATTTGAATGTTTGTGTTGTTGCTTTTTGATTTCCTTTGGGAAATGTTGAGTTGGGTTGTGATTATTGCAATAATTCTGAGTAGTAATTATATACAAATAGTATGCTGCAGTAGAAAAACTATCAGATGTATATTTTAAGGATCTGTGTTCAGATTCTAGTTGTTATTAATATAATACAACAAATATATTTTGAGAGCCTATTATTGGCTGAGCATCATGCTAAATGTGGGGAATGCAAATAAGAAAGAAAGACAGTATGTACCCTCAAGGAGTTTGTAAGGCAATATTGGAAAACAATACAGAAAAGGAAAGGACTGGGGAAAATATCCAGGCAAAAGCATGATGAAGATGTTGAATCAAGGAATACAACTGATTGAAAATAAGAAGTTGAGTAGGTTTCTGAACCCTCTACAAATCTTTAAATGGAGACCTGGGAGAAGTTTTTTCCCCCTAAGTTTATTAATTTAGATAATTCCTTTCACCTGTCTGAGTCTCAGTTTCTTCAACTAAGAATAGTGTCCCTGTATGTACGTTACTTCTATGATAAATTCCAGATTTAGATCTATTAACTTTGTGTGTATATGTGAATTATAACAAAAAGAGGGATGTGATTCATGTATTTAGGAAAAAAGCTCCAGCCTTTAAATTTGGACTTGAGCATCAAACTCACATAGAAAAACAGATGACATCTGCTGAATGGAATGTCATACTAGACCTAGCATTTGTTGACATGAAAATGACAAATATTGAGCAGATCTTGAACTTTTTATAATGGATGATTAAATCCTGTCATACTATACTAGTGAAGAAAAAAAATCTGCCATTCCACTTATTAAACACAAAATATCTCATCCCTCTGGGAACAAGAGGGGTGAAAAGGAGCTTCATTGGAAAATAGGCTTCTAATATGCTGCTCCATTCTCTATGTTAGGGATTCTTAAACTTTTTCTACTTATGATCTCTTTTCATGTCAGAAATTTTTATGTGGTGCTGAATGTACATAAAAAAGGTATACAAATCAAACTTTTATTGATCATGCATGATAATTTTGTGACTCCCACCCTCAGTTATGAGACCCCATATAGGCTTGCAATTCACAGTAAGAAACTGGACTATGCTATGCTAGTAAATATGCCTTTTTTAAAAATTCTATTTTATTTGCAAAACATATGTATGGATAATTCTTCAACATAAACACTTACAAAGCTTTCTGTTACAAGTTTTTCCTTCCTACTCCTCTCCCCTCCCCTAGATGGCAGGATATCCACTACATGTTAATTATGTTAAAATCCTTGACATCTTGAATATATGTATACATATTTCCATACTTATCATTGTTGTCCAAGAAAAATCGTATCTACACAAAAGACATATCAGATATAGGAAACACAATGTAAGCAAACATCAATCGAGAGTATGAAAATGTTATGTTGTGGTCTACATTTCACATCCCTCTCTCTGGGTGTATATGGCCTTCTTCAGTGAGCAATTGGAAGTGGTTTGAAACATTTCATTGTTGAAGAGAGCCATGTCCATCAGAATTGTTCGTCATATAATATTGTTGTTGCCATATAAAATGATCTCCTGGTCCTGCTCACTTCACTCAGCATCAGTTCAAGTAAGTCTCTGCAGGCCTCTCTGAAATCGTCTTGCTGGTCGTTTCTTACAGAACAATAATATTCCATAATATTCATATGCCATAATTTATTCAGCCATTCTCCAATCAATGGGCATCTATTCAGTTTCCAGTTTCTAGCCACTACAAAAAGGGCTGCCACAAACATTCTTGCACATGTGGGGCCCTTTCCTTCCTTTATGATTTCTTTGTGATATAGGCCCAATAGAAAAGATGCTGTGTCAAAGGGTATGCACAGTTTGATGACTTTGTGAGCATAGTTCCAAATTGCTCTCCAGAATGGCTGGATCCGTTCACAGTTCCACCAAAAATGCATCAGTGTCCCAGCTTTCCCACATCCCTTCCAACATTCATCATTAACTTTTCCTGTCATTTTACCCAATCTGACAGGTGTGTAGTGGTACCTCAGGGTTGTCTTAATTTGCATTTCTCTGATCAATAGTGATTTGGAGCACCTTTTCATATGACTACAAATAGTTTTAATTGCATCCTCTGAAAATTGTCTGTTCATATCCTTTGACCATTTATCGATTGGAGAATGGCTTGAATTTTTATAAATATGAAACAATTCTCTATATATTTTAGAGATGAGACCTTTATCAGAATGTAAAGATGATTTCTCAATTTATTGCTTCCCTCCTAATCTTGACTGCATTGGATTTGTTTGTTCAAAAACTTTTTAACTTAATATGGTCAAAGTTATCTATCTGGTGTTCAGCTGAGAGTTCCAGTTGTTCTTTTGACATAAATTTATTCCATTTCCAAAGGTCTGAGAGGTAAACTATATTACGTTCCTCTAATTTACTTATATTATCACTCTTTATATCCAGATCATGAACCCATTTAGATCTTTTCTTGGTATGTGGTGTTAGATGTTGGTCAAGCCCTAATTTCGTCCACACTAGTTTCCAGTTTTCCCAGCAGTTTTTGTCAAATAGTGAGTACTTATCCCAGAAGCTGGGGTCTTTGGGTTTATCAAAAACTAAATTGCTAAAGTTATTGCCTAGTTTGTTTTGTGATTCTATCCTATTCCACTGATCAACTATTCTATTTCTTATCCAGTACCAAATGGTTTTGATGCCCGCTGCTTTGTGATATAGTTTTAGATCTGGTACAGCAAGTCCACCATCATCAGCCTTTTTTTTTTCATTAATTCTCTTGAAACTCTTGACTTTCTGTTCTTCCAAATGAATTTTGCTATTTTTTCTAGATCTGTAAAATAATTTCTTGGGAGTTTGATTAGTATGGCACGAAATAAGTAAATTAGTTTGGGTATTATTGTCATTGTAAATATGCCTTTTTACCTTTGGCTTTTGAAATCTCTTTTACATTTCATTTTTTCACCTTAAAATATGACCTTGTGGAAGAGGGCTTTTCCTCTTATCTTTGCTACTTGTGCCTCCTCTTCTCATCCTTCCTTCAGTTTCCTTTTAATAATTTGTACATATATACTCATTTACATTTTATTTTTCTTTTGCATCTTAGATCCTGGAGTATTAAGATTGTTTTTCCCATTATGTGTATCCCCAGTCCTTAGGACAGTGACTGGCATATCATAAGGATGAATTTTTCTTGCCTGACATTGACTGCCCCTATAGTTAGCCTTCAGGTAAGATTATCTCATAATTATTTCTGTAGAAATGAGGAATAGCAGCGAGTGAGAAAAGATGTATCATAATTCTCAACATTGGAATTCTGATGGTAAAAAGTGATCTCTGATGTTAAAGAATCAAATCAGAAATTTGAGTTAATAATTCTGAATATGTGTAATTTTCTGCAATTGTTAAATGAATGAGTGAATAAATCACTGATCCTTTAAAATTATCAGTCATTTACCATTTGGCTTCTCTATAATTCTCAAATAAAATTTCCCTTTACAATCAAGAAAATTAAAAAAAAATCAACTAGCACAGTAGTATAAATAGCGTTCTATAATTTTAGTGCCCAATGTCTCTATCAACAGGAAGTGTCTTTCAGCATTTCTTATCATGGGTAATTACCTTCAATATAAATTCTGATATTTTAGTGCTGTTTTTATTCATATTTTAATTGCCATTGTATAAGTGGTTCTCTTGGATATGCTTTCTTAATTTTTCACCAGTTCACATAAGTCTTCTGATTTCTGATTTGAAGTCATTTAAAACACAAATATGACTAATTGTTTAGATTATTTGAAGCAATTTCCAAATTTTTATTAAGATAGGAAAGAAGAGAGCATATAAAAATACATAAAACATAACACCTGACCTGCCTAGTTAAGTTTGGAAAGGTTCATACTCAGTTTGGCTGTAGGGTGATGAATTATTTGACCACAATGAACCAAAAATCCACTATCTGGAGCTAGAGTCATTTAAATATATTTCATCTCAAGAAAGATACAAAGTTTGAAACATTTTCATAACTATTTTGAAAATACAAACAACATACAAGTTTATTTTCTAAATCTTTATTGAATATATTTTAAATGGCTAGCTTGATACTAGGTGTTGTTTATAGGGAATAATAACTTATATGTAATATTAGAAGCTTTCTGTTAAGACTCTGATCACATGTGTATTTTAATAAATATAATGCTAGACAGAAATCTATGTGCACAGATGAAATATCTCAAAAAAATTTCTGTCAAAAAAAAATTTCTAGTCAATGACTACAGCAATCTAGTATTTGACAAACCACCAAACCCTAGCTTTTGGGATAAGAACTCAGTATTTCACAAAAAAATCCTGGGAAAATTGTAAATTAGCATGGCAGAAAGCAGATATTGGCCCACATCTAACATCATATACCAAGATAAGTAAGAAATGGGTTCATGATTTAGATATAAAGAGTGATATCATAAGATATAAAGAATTATTATAAACAAATTAGAATAACATAGGATAGTTTAGCTTTCAGATCTGTGGAGAAGAAAGAAATTTGTGACCAGAGAACTAGAGATCATTATTAAACACAAAATAGATAATTTTGATTATAACAAGTTAAAGTTTTTGTACAAACAAAACTAATGCAGGCAAAATTAAAAGGGAAACAATAATCTGTGAAAACATTCAAAGGTTCTGATAAAGGCTTCATTTCTAAAATATATAGAGAATTAACTTAAAATTATAAGAATTCAATTGATAATTAGTCAAACAATAAGAAACAGGCCTTTTTCAGATAAAAAAATTGAAAATATTTCTAGTCATATGAAAAGGTGCTCCAAATGACTATTGGTCAGAGGAATTCAAATTAAGACTCTGATATATTACTACACACCTGTCAGATTGTTTAAGATGACAGGAAAAGATAATGACAAATGGTGGAGGGGATGTGGGAAAACTGGGACACTGATACATTGTTGGTGGACCTGTGAACAGATCCAACCATTCTGGAGAGCAATCTGGAACTATGCTCAAAAAGTTATCAAACTATGCATACTCCTTGACCCAGCAGTGTTTCCACTGGGCCTATATCTTTAAAAAGATCCTAAAGGAGGGAAGGGACCCAAATGAGCAAAAATGCTTGTGCCTGCCCTTTTTGTAGTGGCAAGAAACTGGAAAGTGAATGGATGCCCATCAATTGGAGAATGGTTGAATGAATTATGGTATATGAATGTCATGGAATATTATTGTTCTCTAAGAAACGACTAGCAGGATGATTTCAGAGAGGCCTGGAGAGACTTACATGAACTGATGCTAAATGAAATGAGCAGAATTAGGAGATCATTATACATGGCAACACCAAGAATATACGAGGATCAATTCTGATGCATATGGCTCTTTTCAACAAAGAGATGAGTCAAACCAATTCCAATTGTTCAGGGATGATGAAAGCCATATACACCCAGAGAGAGACCTGTAGGAAAAGAGTGTGGACCACAAAATAGCATTTTCATGCTTTCTCTGGATGTTTGCTTGCATTTTGTTTTCATTCGTAGATATATATGTATATATATATATATATATATATATACATATATATATATATATATATATTTATCTTTCTAGATCCGATTTTTCTTGTGCTGCAAGAAAACTGAATATATATGTATACATATATTGGAGTTATATATTTTAACAAATTTAACATATTTTAGACTATTTACTATGTAGGGAAAAAGGTGGGGGGAGATGGAGGGAAACATTTGGAACAGAAAGTTTTGCAAAGGGTAATGTTGAAAAATTACTCATATGTTCTATAAATAAAAAGCTTTATTTAAAAAAGTCAATTTCTACTTCCTACTCTCAGGACTTTTCTAACATGCTTGAGCTAACTTCTCCCTGTATCTCTGTAGTTATCCTATCCCACTGGTAAGTTACTCCCAGAATCTTCATTTTGAGTAAGAAGTAGTTATCTTTCTTCTCTCAATTTTCCCACATGCCTGTACTTTACACCTGTATATTAGATCTATTTTCTCACCTTGAAGGCAAGAACTTTTAATGTTTTTTGCATGAGTGTTTGTGAGTATGTATATATATATATGCTCACATGAAGATTATCTTTTACTTCTTTACTATTGAGAAATAAAAAGCAAATCTTAAAATTCCCTCCCCATAAAGTAATTTTCTTTTGACAAATGATATCCTACATGGATTGGGCATTCAGTAAACATTTTAATTATCTTGCATTTGTCAATAACTATGATAAGCTCTTAGAATTCAAAGATAAAAGTTATATAGTGCTTCCTCACAAAGAGTTCAAATTCTATTGGGAGGAACAACAAAATCACACACAAATAGAATACAAAGTAATCCTTAATGTGAGTACCTTTTCACAGTGGGGCATAAACAGTATTTTTTTTTTGCTGAGGTAATTGGGGTTAAGTGACTTGTCCAGGGTCACACAGCTAGTAAACAGTATTTTTTTTTTTTACTCTTCAATTATCTCAAATTGAGAAATGCCTTTCTCCCAAATCATTGACTTCCAATGGTATTATGGTAGCTTTTATTTTCCAAGAGTACTCAGAATCAGAATCATAGGATCACAAACAAAGATGTGGGATAAATCTCAATGGCCACCAAATCTAACAATCATTCCTACAAGAACACTAATGTCTAGGTAGGTAAGTGATTTGCCCTACATCACATCCCATCATATCACATCCAATATATCATATCATCTCACAAAGATAGCAAATGGCTGGGGTTGTGTATAAACCAAAATATTCTGACAGCAAAAAAATACAATGAAATGTATGCTTAATATTCTACTATATATTATGCTATATGATCAAGAATACTATGTTATAGTAATAATAACACAATGGTATATTAATAAAGTAAAATATTTTATAGATCCAGAATTATTTGCTACCCTTAGCACTGGCTCCAACATCATACTGGGTGATGTGTGAAGAGCATAAGTGCCCACGGACCACCAACGGGGTATATTAGGCCTTCTTTCTAATGCTTCATTCGTACTTTCAATGAAAAGAGAAATAAAGAATGAAGTGGGATATAGTGAGTTATGGATAGAAGTAAGACAAGGTCACTTGAAAATCCTCTAACCTAAGTGAGAAGCAATAAATATATAAAGAATGCCAGGAAGAAGCACCAGATTGTGTACTTAACCAAGGCTTCTTAAACTTTCCCCATTCATGACTCCCTTTTGCCTGAGAATTTTTTACATAATCCTGGGTATATAGGTATATAAAGTATACATATAAATAAGACATTTACTGATAATGCATCATAATTTCAAGACCTCCATACTCAATTGCATGATCCCATATGGGTTTGCAACCCACAGTATAAGGGGCTTTGTTTTAGTCTATAAATAGAATTTAATTCAGAGAAGTGAAAGACTTTATCATATAGTAGGGAAAACTGAGAGGAACATTGGTTGTTCAAGGACTTAATAGATTTTAAAAAATTATCTCACATGCAATATGCTTAGCGTAACTACAAAATGAGAATTCTTTAGCATGGGTTTATGACATCAGATTCATTATTGTAAAAGCATTCTCTTGTAACCTAGTGTCGCATATAATGATTTTCATAATAATTTTCAGAATTATTGAATATTTTCCAGAATTATGTGTATTTTTCTTGGCTTGTAATCTCTGAAAGAACAGATTACCTATTTGTAACATTTTTTGTTCATCGTTTAGAGTCCCAGAAGTAACATTTACAACCAGTCCTTTTCCTTCTCACATTTTTT
>JAJPUD010011067.1:44738-56896 GCA_023553655.1 Myrmecobius fasciatus | reverse complement strand
GAGACTGTCCCTAATACTGCCTTGTACAACCATTGTAATTTATCTTGAGCCTCACTTTTCCCTTCACAATAGTTTTTGACTCCACATCACTTTTTTTTTTTTACAAAAGAACTGCTTCCAGTCCAGAATCCATTTGAAGATATTTTTCACATTTTCAATGCCTGGGTAGTGGTCTAGAGCTCCACCTACTTGATAATATTAACCAAGGATTGTCATCTGACCCACCCTTAATCAATAGGCTTCTGCCATTTCAAAATCATTGGCTTGACTTTCTGTATGTTATTTGAACTTTCACTTTTAGATAGAACACAGAATATAGCCACACTCTAGGATATCTCCCCTAGATGCCAAGGTAGGCAATGTCACAAATATCATGTGAAATTCTGTAAGTCTCCTCTGACTTTTGGCTGTTTGTTTCTATGATAAAATGTGTAGACTGGGTGAATGTGGAGTGGGATAGCATGCCAGGTATGAGTGTTTAGGGAGAGGATGTTGGATTTGATAATCTCCAAGGTCCCATTCATCTTTGTGACTCTCAATGGTATGATTTCCCATTCCCCCATTTACCCTTTTCCCAATATTTTATTGAAGGAAATGGACAGTAAGCCTGATGAGTTGACAGAGGACTCCCAGGGAGGTCCATGGAGTCTGCTAGGGAAGGAGAGTGTGTGTGTGTGAATTTGGGGCAGAGGTGGGGAATATCCATGAGTGGAGAAGAGAAGAAGTGGTGGATAGAAAGTTGGAATCCAGGAAACATGAGCTCATATCCTGCTGCTGACTCTAACTCTGTGAGTATGGAAAAAAGCCTTTAAAGTCTTTGATGATTAGTGAACTCACTTTTAAAATGGAGATAATAAGATACCTTCAACTCAGAATTTTTTATGATTTACTTAATGAGGGCAGAGCCAGGATGGCAGAGAGTAGATAGGTCTTTGTCTGACCTCTTCCTTATTTCCCTCAGATCAATACCACATCAAGCCTATGAACAGATTTTAGGACCCACAAATATATGAAGTGTAACAAATTTCCAGCAGAAGATATTTTGGAAGAACTTCATAAAAGGTCTGTTTCAAAAAAGATTTACTTCAAATGATGTCTATAAAATGTTTTGCAATTTTCAAATTGTTGTATAAAAAGTTTATTACTATTATTATTTGAAAAAGAATGACTATTAAATTCTTCACTTTATGATACCCAAGGTCACATGATATCAGATACCTCCAAATAGATTCAAAATACAAACTCTGGTCATGTCTCTAGTAGAACCTGAAACACTTCAGGCTTTTGAATCAACACAAGGACTCTGGACAAAAATAGGACTAAAGGAATTTGCAAGGTGAAGATGCTTCAGGAATAGAGGATAAAGCCAATTCAGGAGATGAGGCACTGAGGTTGTTTTTTGGTTTTGGCTTTTTTTTAATAATAACTTTTTATTTTCAAATTACATGTAGTTTTCAAAATCATTCTTGCAAAACTTTGGATTCCAAATTTTTCCCCTTCCTTTCCTTCACCTTCCTCCCCTAGACAGCAAGTAATCCAATATATGTTAAACATTAAGGGAGGAAGGAGGCTGCAGCCCAGTCCCTGAAAATTTGTTCAGAGCAGAGAAGGGAGGATAATGAGACTGTGGCAGGAGCCCTAAAGGAGAAGGAATTAACTAGGGCAAGGGGATAATCAGTCCAGCAGCAAATTAGCAGTTGCCAGTGTGAAAGCTGAATTCCTTTTTGACAAATGGGACTCACTCAGGAACTGGAAGCAGGCTTTAAGTATCGATCCTTTTTTGGGTTCCATCTCCCATATCCCAGAGGGGAGTACTTTTCACCTTTGAGCTCATCTGTCCTCTGGTTTCTAACTCCACCCAGGATCAAAGATCACAAGAGGAGAGGGAGGAGCCTCAAGAGGCTAGTCTGAAGGGGAAAGGAATAGTTCAGTGCCCAGGCACAGGATCCACCACATAGTAGCTCTTTGAAAAGAGGATGCTTCTTTCTACCTAAGAAGGAGAGAATAGAGGATCCACCTCCCCCAGATAGGGCATATTTTCTCTCAAGAAGGAATAAATTCCCCTCTGATAAACACATAGAAAAGATGTTGATACTAAGGCACCCTCTCCTAGAAAGGAAGAAAGTATATTATATCCATTTGGAGGTATCTGAACCTAATTATACAGCCTTAAGAAAAAAGATATCTTCCCTCTATCAGACAAAGCCTTGACCATCACCCCAGCTCCAACACATGCAGTAGGACCATTGTATAGAACATGACTTATCTCCATTTCCCCCAACAAATTCTTGTCCCTTATCCTAGTTTACATTTCTAAGCCCTGTGGAACTGAGGGCAGGAGAGAACTTAAGATAAATAGGTATCTTTTACTCTCCCCAAGTAATGTCCTCTTCTCCCTAGGCTCATATTGGTCAATGTTCCTTAGGAATACTTCCTTCTTTCCCTCAAATTTCATACACCATCTCTGCTTGTATCCCTGGGGCCAGTGCTCCCAGGCCTGATTTTGACAGACTTCCTCCCTGTATCCTTTGCTCTTTGTTGGAAACATATGAAAAGACACAGACATCCTTCTACAAAGTAGGTAGCTGATCCTTATCCAGATTCAAGTCAGAGTTATTTGCATATAACAGAGAAACACAGCTTATCTGCCTCTTTTTCCTTACTTTGCTCTGTCTTCAAGGAAAATTACTCCAGGCCATTACTAGCAGTTACCTGATCTTAGAATTGTGATTGGTATACCTGTACCATTTACTGATTAACACCCCTCCTATAAAAAATCATTGATTTTTTTTTCCTCCTCTCTTGCCTATCATAAAGACTGAACCTCCATTTCCCTGTCATAGACATGCATGTACTTATGCTACCATGTTAACCCCTTGTCTCATCACCAGTATCAACTCCCTGTCTTTCTATTTCTCCCTCTTCTGTTTCCTCCAGGTATAACGAAGACCATCAGACCATGGGGGGCCATTTTCTTACCTTTTTCATTTTCCTTCCTCTTCTTCCAGATGCCCACATTGACTTCAGGTAAGACTAGTTGCTCTTGTTCATTTCCCAGATTTGAAAAGTGATTCTTGATAACTGAGTCATGATCCTACTGAGATTTGGTCCTCTCTTCCACATGATCATTTGTTGCCCAATCAATTCTCTTATTACCAAAGATTACCTCCAAGTTCTTTTGTATTTCTCCTTGTTCTTCCTTTTCTTCCTCTTGGACTCTTCTTGATATGCTATCTTTTTCTACATATCCAGCAAACCTGAATTTCATCTCAACAGTTGAACAAATTAAATTCCTAACTATTTTGTCTAATTAGAATTGTTCGATTTTTTGCCTCTTTTGTTATTATCTGGAAACAAAGAATGATTATTCAAGAAGATTGCTACATTGGAATGAATCAGAGAGCCTGGGTTCAAGTCTCATCTCTGATACTCACTTATCTACCTAACTTCCCTGGATGTTTCCTCATCTATATTACTGGGGTTGGGATAGATGACCTGTGAGGTCCTCTAAGCATATAATCCTAAGAATGGCCTCTTCCACCAAAACACCTCTGAGAGTTCCACAACACACAGGATAGAGGTTCTTCACTCATTCTTTAATCCTTTGTTCAAACATAGACAATCAGATGTCAAGATGGTGCTTAAATAGTCTACCCAAATATTGGGTGAGCTTTCTATGTCCCACTCATATTATACCCCTATTACTATGGAAATCCTTAGCTAATAAAATAGTACTCTACTCTGCCCCCCACTCACCCACAGAAATGATCAAGACATAAAAAAGCTGCTAAATGTAAAATTTTTCCCCATCACCACCACAAATTGAGAGACTTGAGAGATTACAGTGGTGGCAGTGTCTGGTAAACATTATAAATTGTCTCTTGAACGATTTCCTTAAAACTTCTGAAGATCCATATGGCATGGTCTTCCATTGTGAGAGAGAACCCAGTCTTATTTATCTATTAGGTGACACTCTACTAAAGTCAAGAAGTCTCTTGTGAGCCACAGACATAAACATGAGACATAAACATCTTTCCAAAAGACTGCAGTATCTTCTCTGTCAATCGATGAACAGTTATTAAGTATCTACAATGTGTTAGACATTTTTCTAAGGGCTGGGGATACAAAAGAAGATAAAATATGGTATCTGTTCTCAAGGACTTGACAATCCTCTCAGTGAGACAACATATAAATACTTATGTGCATATAAACTATATACATAATAAATGGGAAATAATCAACAGAGGGAAGATACTAGAATTAAAAGGCACAGGGAAAAATTTCTTGTAGAAGGAAGAATTTTGAACTGACAGCTGAAGGAAACTAGAAAATGGAGATAGGGAGAGTCGATAAGCCAGACAGACATGCACACAACCAAAGAAAATACCAACAGCCAGGATAATTTGTCTTATTTGAGCAACTGAAATTAGGCCAGTGGCACTGGATTGCAGAATGTCTCTGAGTGTGAGACTTCCCAAAAGAATCATTCTGGGACAGAAAGAGTTTTTGCCAATATAGAAATAATTGTTTTTTATACTCACTCTGAATCATCAAAAACCAAGCACATAAACAAATGAGGCTTGGGCTCAGGTCAATTGAGAACAAGAGTGATTTGGATTTAAAGGAATCATTTAAAGGAATCATCAAGAAGCTCTGTTTGAATCCCAGTGGACTTTATTAATGTCTGGTTTATTTATTTAAAAAAATAGATGACTGAGAAGAGTTAATTGACCTTGTTCATGTGTGTGCATACAAAATGACAGTATAAATAAATAAATAAATGGAAAAGAAAAAAAAAGCCCCCCAAACTCAAAGATATCTTGCAAAGTATAAGCAATCAAAATGATTTTTTTAAGCATATGATTCCTCAAGTGGACAGAAGGGGGAAAGAAAGAGAAGGGAGGAGGGGATAGAATAGGAGCAAGAGAAGAAGGACAAGGAAGCAAAAGAGGCAGAGGACAGAAAAAATAGCAGCATTGCTCAACTGAAAGTGTTCATTTTGGTGCATAGGGGAAGGAGAGACAGGAAGGAGAAAGACGGGTATTACTATTCACAGATTGCTATTCCTCCTGTATTCTGGAATAGGATCAGGAGGGTGATGTTTTTACTTGCAAGTGAATTGGATTGAAGTGAGGCAGGACTGCAAAGAAACTAGCCTCACATCTCCTCCAGAATCAACAAAGTCTAGTAACAAGACATAGATCAGGATAATTGACAATGGCCCCCACTTTCTAATGGACTTTAGCCACAAAAGAAAAGAAGAGATAACTGGGATCAATGAGTTTTGAGGAGATTTTGAGGATGGGTGTTTGTGGGCACTGAGGAAGTGGCCAGTGAACAAAACAATGAGAGAGTGGGAATAATAGAAATGAGCAATCTGCTGAACTATTATTGGGTTACTTCTGAATATAGAGAAGTCTGCCTTTACAAGAAAAAGAATGAAAATAGTGATCTGAGCATTGTTGGGAGGAGGAGGAGGAGTGAAAAAAGAGTTATCAATGAATCCCTTCAATTTTTTTTCAGTAAAATATGGGCCAGAGTTCTTAGCTAGGAGGATGAGGGAGAGCAGAGTCATGGGAAGTTTGAAGATGGATAAGAAGGTTTGAAAGAGCCACTGTGGATAATGGAATAGTGAGTTGATGTGGGAGTTGTAAATCCTTGCTTAAGACTCAGTTGAGATTATAGAATATAAATTGTAATGAATCTAGTCAGCAGAGTTTTATAATTTTCTCCAGCTTCAATTACCAGCAGTGTGTAGTATACAAAGAAGCAAAATGTGGGAATAATCCCAGGGTGATGTATGGCAAGACAAGGTTTATAAGAGAATGAGGGATGTGGGAAAACTGGGACACTGATACATTGTTGGTGGAACTGTGAACGGATCCAACCATTCTGGAGAGCAATTTGGAACTATGCTCAAAAAGTTATCAAACTGTGCATACCCTTTGACCCAGCAGTGTTTCTATTGGGCCTATATCCCAAAGAGATCTTAGAGGAGGAAAAGAGTCCCACATGTGCAAGAATGTTTGTGGCAGCTCTTTTTGTAGTGGCAAGAAACTGGTAACTGAAGGGATGCCCATCAATTGGAGAGTGGCTGAATAAATTATGGTATATGAATGTTATGGAATATTATTGCTCTGTAAGAAACGACCAGCAGGACAATTTCAGAGAGGCCTGGAGAGACTTGCATGAACTGATGCTGAGTGACACGAGCAGAACCAGGAGATCATCATACACAGCAACAACAATATTACATGATGATCAATTCTGATGGACATGGCTCTCTGCAACAAAGAATTGTCTCAAACCAGTTCCAATTGTTCAGTGAAGAAAACCATGAATGTGTATCCATTAATGATCAGGCTTATCTTCTATTTTGGTGCTACCATCTCATCTCCCTAGGGTAGATAAAGGCCTCAGTATGCCAGGCTCAACACCAAATTCCCATCTCTGCCACAATCACTGTCTGTCTTTCTGTTTCTTTCCTTATTCATTCAAACCTCCTTTCTCATTCCAACTATCTCTTGGGTTTCCTCATTCTCATCTCCTAGTTCCCAATATTTCCTTGGGCAGGAAAATGGGCAAAACTCTAAATTACAGAATTCTCAGAGCAGTTTTACACTACTTCCCCCATGAGAGTTCTATATATTCTAGGACTTTGTAGCTCAAAGGAGTTTGTAGCTCTGATCTAAAGTCAAGAAAATTAGTTCCAAGTTAGTCTTGGAAAATACAGTATGAGGGGATGTGGAAAAACTGGGACACTGATACATTGTTGGTGGAACTGTGAACAGATCCAACCATTCTGGAGAGCAATTTGGAGCTATGCTCAAAAAGTTATCAAACTGTGCATAACCTTTGACCCAGCAGTGTTTCTACTGGGCCTATATCCCAAAGAGATTTTAAAGGAGGGAAAGGGACCCACATGTGCAAAAATGTTTGTGGCAGCCCTTTTTGTAGTGGCAAGAAACTGGAAATTGAAAAGATGCCCATCAATTGGAGAGTGGCTGAATAAATTATGGTATATGAATGTTATGGAATATTATTGTTCTGTAAGAAATGACCAACAGGAGGATTTCAGAGAGGATTGGAGAGACTTGCATGAACTGATGCTGAGTGAAATCAGCAGAACCAGGAGAACATTATACACAGCAACAAGACTATACGATGATCAATTTTGATGGACATGGTTCTCTTCAACAATGATGTGATTCAAACCAGTTGTTCTGCGATGAAGATAGTCATATACATCCAGAGAGAGGCCTGTGGGAACTGAGTGTGAACCACAACACAGCATTTTAACGCTTTCTGTGAAAATTTCCATGCATTCTGTTTTCCTTCTTAGGTTTTTTTTTCTTCTTCTCTTTCTAGATCTGATGTTTCTTGTGCAGTAAGATAACTGTATAGATATGTATACATGTATTGTATTTGTCATATAATTTATCCTATTTAGCATGTATTAGATTACCTGTCATCTAGGGGTGGAGGGTGGGGGGAAGGAAAGGAAAAGCTTGGGAAAAAAAGTTTTTTTGCAAAGGTCAATGTTGAAAGGTCACTCATATATTTTGTAAATAAAAAGCTTTATAAAAAAAAATACAGTATGAAGGGTGTGTTCTAGGTAAGATGCTGATTTGTCTTGTTCCTCTCCTGCACCTATGTAGGTGTGAGATTCTATTCTCAACTTTTTCTCAATGTAGTGTTAAGTTCCAAAGTCAATTTTTCAGATTTCAACAAACAGGGAAAAGAAAAGGGGAAGATTGAGAGGAAGAGAGAAAAGGGGAAATCAAGAAAGAAAGAAGAAAGTAGACAGCAGAGGATATAGAAAAAGCATCATTTTGCCCAGTTTCTACTTACCCAGACCCCTACACACAGACACACATACACACACCACTACTATATTGATAGGACAAGAGGTGCCAAATAACAGACATTCTCAAATCAATTTGACTAAGAATACTTTGGGCCTTCAAATATACTAAGAAAACCCATAATTCTAATAAGAATAGGCTATGTAATATGTCATGGGATTAAGGAAGCATGTTATCTTGCTGTTATTTTTATGTAGGAAATGGCTGATATTATTCTGATCTAGAAAAGTACTGCATTTATTTGATACATACAAGATTTTAATGGCTAATAATTTATTTTTTATTAATACTTTTTATTTGTAAAACATATGTATGGGTAATTCTTCAACATTAACCCTTACATATCTTTCTGTTACAAATTTTTCCCCCAACTCCCCACCCCTCCCCTAGATGGCAGGATATCCACTACATGTTAATTATGTTAAAATACTTGACAAAACAAATATATGTATACATATTTCCACACATCATTTTTGTGCAGGAAAAATCATATCTACAAGAAAGAATAATCAGATAAAAGAAATACAATGCAAGCAAACATCAATAGAAAGCATGAAAATGATATGTTGTGGTCCACATTTCACATCCCTCTCTCTGGGTGTATATGGCTTTCTTCAGTGAACAATTGGAACTGGTTTGAAGCATTTCATTGTTGAAGAGCAATGGCTAATAATTTAATGGGAAAAGTATCACTGGTCTGAACATTACTTCTTTGATCTCTTCCTCATGAGGTATCATAGAATAGTTACTATAGTAACATCTTTAGTAACTGATGTTACTTTAGTAACATCAATAGAATAGTTACCCTGAATACAGTGGTTGGGAATCCTGGCCTGTATGGCTATGATCCCTTTTCTTTCTATGTTCAGCTAGATCTCTACCTTTCTCCCTGATCAGGACCCAGAATGTCCCTCTCTTCTGGAAAGATGTGTCTATAACTAATCTTTTTCTTCTTGGGGAGAAGATTCCCAAATACCAATATGGAATACCTTTTCCTGTGCCATGACAGAGTTTGAAGGTCACATTATCCTCAGTTGGTCTGATGTGTTTCAGGTGAGGAAGTAATGATATCAGTGGATCCCCCGGTGGGAAGGATAATGAGGAACATCATTGGCTTCTGGACTATCATATGTATTTAGTACATATATATTACTCACTAACAAAAGTAAGTATGATAAAAATCAAGGCAGGGAATTCATCTTGAGTCCCACAGGCCAATTTGAGTAGGAAAGGTACAAGGATGTGAACACTCACTGCCTCCCCCTTTCCCTAACCCATTTAATACAACAGCAAAGGTAGGCCCCGTAATAAACAATCTTTGGGGTTTTCTAGTATGCTTAGCTCATAAGCTAATTAAGATAGAAAATAACAGGAACACAAGATGTATCACAGTCTGAGTTCCCTTCCCTCATGGGTCTATGGCTGGAGCTAAGGAATTCTCTCTGAGTCCCTGGAACTTTCCACTAACACCTTCTATCCCTGAGGTTGGTTGTCTCCTTCCTCTTCTGGAATGTTTCCTGTGAGAGAAAACATGGGTGCAAAGAAGTGGTGATAAGCTGTCTTTGGAGCCCATGAGATCACAAGAGATTCACATATCTCCACTTCAGTACCTTCTCTCTTCAGCAGGAGAGTTGGGCTAGTGGTCATCTTCTATGAGACAGATTTAGTTGGAAAAAACTCCTACTCCCAATTTTTTAAGAGCTCCTGAGTCCTTTAGCCAGAATTGACAGTACAGAGGGTGAGGGAAAGTCTGAATAGGTATGCCCTTGACCCTTAGTGTCCTCTTGCAGATATTAAGAAACATGCCTTTGCGTGGCAGACAAATGGGATGCTGGCAGTGACAGGCTCACTGGAAGTGGGTGTTTATATTTGTTATTTGTGGACAAGGCACAGTTGCTCAGGTAATGATGACTGGGGGCAGGAATTGGGGGAGGATAAGTGTACAATATTAAAGGACAGTCTTCATGAAATACTCCTTTTCTGCATTCTGTTCTTATTCCAACCTCTGGAGAGTTCTGATCCCAAGGGTCCCTTTTTATTTCTTTCAAAGTCAATGCAGGTTCCCACAGCAACATGTGGATTTTTCTTCTTCACATATATTGTGGCCCAGAGATCTCTTGAAGAATTTGGGGTGGGGAAAGGGGAAGGTTCATGAGGATGGAACAGATTGCATAAAACTTACTGTGTCAGGTAATTCAGAGGTGGTGGAGAAATCCAGCTGTGGGCTATCACTGGGAGTGAAGGAAGAGACAAGTGATTTCAGTCATCCTAGAGGTGGGCACTGAGAAGGGAAAATAATCTACCTTGCAACACCTTCAAAAAGGTAACAATCTTTGTTTTATTCTGCAGGGTTTATTTTCAAAGAAGAATGGATGAATTGGTTTGGTTGGAGTGTCACAGTGGTCTTCATCATACTCTTAGAAATAATAATTTTGGGGGGGCAGAGCCAAGATGGCGGAGTGAAAAGGTGACTTTCTGCCTCTCCTCCGATCTTCTCTCAAATCAACAATAAAATAAGCCTCTGAACTGTTCTTCAAGTCAACGAACTCAGAAATATTTGGACACTGCTCTCTGGATAACTTCATATCAGGTTAGTCTGACTCTGACAGAGAGATAAATAGACTACTTCTGTGTAGGCCGGAAGTGAGGGTGGGACTCAGCTCAGCTCATCATGGCAGAAATTCCAAACTCCAAACTCCAAATTCCAAACACCTGGAGGTCATCTGAGGCACTCGGGACACTCTGCCCTGATTGGGGGCAGGTGCTCTGGCAGACGTGCCTTGTTTAAGGAGTAATACGGATTTAGTCCTAGCCCCCACCGGCCCAGCACCTTAAGTCAACTCGGCGAAGTGCCCCAGGGCAAAGCTTTTCAGCCGCCGTTTTTTTTTTCCCTACCTTAAAGAGATATCCACACTGTCTAAAAAAAAAAATGAAGAAGCAAAAGAGAGCTCTCGCCATCGACACCTTTTATAAAGAGAAAGAAGTGATGACCCCAGATCCAGAGGTTCCTTTAGACAAAACTCAGGAGAAAATCAGCAAGGACTATCATTGGTCCCCTTTTCAAAAGGCCTTTCTAGAAGATTGCATAAAGAACCTCAAAAGAGAGCTGGAGGATAAATGGGAAAATAAAATGGGAAATCAGTGCAAGAAGGATACAATATCTTGCAAGAAGGATATGATGTAAGAAGTTAGTAAGAAGGGAGACAGGGATAAGGATTAGACTTGTGATTTCAATGAACAGAACTCCCAGATGGAGAAACTCTATTATTGTAGGTAAATACCTTCTTTGCAAATTACAGTATTAGTGAATTGACATAAAGTGACTTGCCCATAGTCACACAGTCAGGATTTGCCCAAGGTAGGACTTAAACTATGTCTTCTTGATTCTGAAACCAATTCTGTAAATTTTAGAGAGAATATTTTTTCTATTGGGGTTAATAGAAAGGATTTCATTCTTTTATGGATAGGACATGCATGATTTAAATCTGAATGAAAGGGTTGGATATTAAAGACTTTGTCAAATTGGCTAAAAAAAAAAAAAAAAGAAGGATATGATGCCCTGCAAAAGAGATATGAAAAATACACCAATTTATTGAAAAATAAAATTAGTGAAGTGGAAAAAGAGTGCAATGACCAAATTGGCCAGTTACAAAAGGAGCTTAAAAAGGTAACTGAAGAAAACAACACTTTAAAAATAAGAATTGAACAAATGCAAGTGAATGACTCAATAAGACTTCAAGAATCAGTCAAACAAAAACAAAAAAATGAAAAATTAGAAGAAAATATGAAATATCTCCTAGGAAAAACAACTGACTTGGAAAATAGATCTAGGAGAGACAATCTAAGGATTATAGGACTTCCTGAAACCCATGAGGAAAAAAAGAATCTAAACACTATCTTCCAGGAAATCCTATAAGAAAACTGCCCTGAGATTGTAGAATCAAAGGGCAAAATCACCATTGAAAGAATTCACCGATCACCTCCTGAAAGAGACCCCAAAATTAAGACCCCAAGGAATATCATGGCTAAATTTCAGGACTATAGCACCAAGGAACAGATTCTGCTAGCAGCTAGAAAGAAACAATTCAAATACCAAGGATCAATAATTAGAATCACACAGGATCTGTCAGCCTCCACACTGAAGGATCGAAGGGCCTGGAACCAGATATTCCGAAGGGCAAAGGAACTTGGATTACAGCCAAGAATAACTTATCCAGCTAGAATGAGCATTATCCTCGAGGGAAGGAGATGGTCATTCAATGATATAGGTGAATTTCACCTATTTCTAATGAA
>JAJPUD010011067.1:0-44338 GCA_023553655.1 Myrmecobius fasciatus | reverse complement strand
GTAAATAAGATGGCAGGAAATAAAGAATTAGTTATTCTATCTGTGAATGTGAATGGGATGAACTCTCCCATAAAGCGGAAGCGGATATCAGACTGGATTAAAAACCAGAATCCCACAATATGTTGTCTACAAGAAACACATCTAAAACATAGTGACACATATAAAATGAAGGTAAACGGCTGGAGCAGAAAATATTATGCTTCAGGTGAACAAAAAAAAGCAGGGGTAGCAATCCTTATCTCAGATCAAGTAAAAGCCAAGATAGATCTAATCAAAAGAGATAAGGAAGAATACTATATTTTATTAAAGGGTACCATGGATAATGTAGCAATATCAATACTAAATATATATGCACCAAGTGCAATAGCACATAAATTCCTAGGGGAGAAATTAAGAGAGATGCAAGAAGAAATAGACAGCCAAACGACACTAGTGGGGGATCTCAACCTTGCTCTCTCAGAATTAGATAAATCAAACTACAAAATAAACAAGAAAGAAACTAGAGAGATAAACCAATTGTTAGAAAAGTTAGGTATGATATATCTATGGAGAAAGTTGAATGGAGACAGTAGGGAGTTTACTTTTTTCTCAGCAGTCCATGGAACCTATACAAAAATTGACCATGTGTTAGGGCATAAAAACCTCAAAATCAAATGCAGAAAGGCAGAAATAGTAAATGCATCCTTTTCAGATCATGATGCAATAAAAATCACATGCAATATAAGGCCAGGAGAAAATAAACCAAAAGTTAATTGGAAATTAAATAAACTAATCCTGAAGAATGAATGAGTGAAAGAGCAAATCATAGACACAATCAATAATTTCATCCAGGAGAATGACAATAAGAAGACAACATACCAAAATTTGTGGGATATGGTTAAAGCGGTTATAAGGGGCAATTTTATATCTCTAGATGCTTACTTGCATAAAATAGAGAAAGAAAAGATCAACAAATTGGGCTTACTATTAAAAAACTAGAAAAAGAACAAATTAAAAACCCTCAATTAAATACCAAATTGGAAATTCTAAAAGTAAAAGGAGAAATTAATAAAATTGAAAATGAGAAAACTATTGAATTAATAAATAAAACTAAGAGTTGGTTCTATGAAAAAAACTAACAAAATAGATAAGCCTTTAGTTAATTTGATAAGAAAAAGGAAAGAGGAAAATCAAATTGTTAGTCTCAAGAATGATAAGGGAGAACTTTCCTCCCATGAAGAGGAAATTAGAGCAATAATTAGGAGTTACTTTGCCCAACTTTATGCCAGTAAGTTTGATAATCTAAATGAAATGGAGGAATATCTACAAAAATATAGATTGCCCAGGTTAACAGAAGAGGATATAAATTATTTAAATAGCCCCATATCAGAAAAAGAAATAGAACAAGCTATTAACCAACTCCCTAAGAAAAAATCTCCAGGGCCAGATGGATTTACATGTGAATTCTACCAAACATTCAAAGAACAATTAATTCCAATACTACACAAACTATTTGAGAAAATAGGAACAGAAGGTATACTGCCAGAATCCTTCTATGGGACCGATATAGTGCTGATAGCTAAACCAGGTAGCGTGAAAACAGAGAAAGTTATAGACCTATTTCCCTAATGAATATTGATGCAAAAATTTTAAATAAGATATTAGCAATGAGATTACAGAAAGTCAACCCCAGGATAGTACACTATGACCAAGTAGGATTTATACCAGGGATGCAGGGCTGGTTCAATATTAGGAAAACTATCAGCATAATTAATTATATTAATAACCAAACTAACAAAAACCATATGATTATCTCAATAGATGCAGAAAAAGCCTTTGATAAAATCCAACACCCTTTCCTATTAAAAACACTAGAGAGTATAGGAATAAATGGGATTTTCCTTAAAATGATCAGTAGCATCTATTTAAACCCATCAGGAAGCATCATATGTAATGGAGACAAACTAAAACCATTCCCAATAAGATCAGGAGTGAAACAAGGCTGCCCACTGTCACCATTACTATTCAATATTGTATTAGAAATGTTAGCTTTAGCAATAAGAGAAGAAAAAGAGATAAAAGGAATCAGAGTAGGTAATGAAGAAACCAAATTATCACTCTTTGCAGATGACATGATGGTATACTTAGAGAACCCTAGAGACTCAACTAAAAAACTACTAGAAACAATTCACAACTTTAACAAAGTGGCAGGATTCAAAATTAATCCACATAAATCATCAGCATTTTTATATATGACCAACAAAGTTCAACAGCAAGAGATACAAAAAGAAATTCCATTCCAAATAGCAGATGATAGGATAAAATATTTGGGAATCTATCTGCCAAGGAAAAGTCAGAAACTATACGAAATAAATTACAAAACACTTTCCACACAAATAAAATCAGACCTAATCAATTGGAAAAATATTAAGTGCTAATGGGTAGGCAGAGCGAACATAATAAAAATGGCAATACTACCCAAACTAATCTACTTATTTAGTGCCATACCAATCAAACTCCCAAGAAATTATTTTACAGATCTAGAAAAAATAGTAGCAAAGTTCATTTGGAAGAACAAAAGGTCAAGGATTTCAAGGGGATTAATGAAAAAAAAAGGCAGATGAAGGTGGCCTTGCTGTACCAGATCTAAAACTATATTATAAAGCAGCGGTCATCAAAACCGTTTGGTACTGGCTAAGAAATAGAGCAGTCGATCAGTGGCACAGGATAGGATATCAGGACAATCTAGGCAATAACCTTAACAATCTAGTATTTGATAAACCCAAAGACCCCAGCTTTTGGGATAAATACTCACTATTCGGCAAAAACTGCTGGGAAAATTGGAAACTAGTGTGGAAGAAATTAGGGCTTGACCCATACCTAACACCACATACCAAGATAAGATCTAAATGGGTTCATGATCTAGATATAAAGAGGGACTTTGTAAGCAAGTTAGAGGAACATAATATAGTTTCTCTCTCAGACCTGTGGAGATGGAATAAATTTATGTCCAAAGAAGACCTGGAACTCCTAATTGAACACCAGATGGATAATTTTGATTATATTAAGTTAAAAAGTTTCTGTACAAATAAAACAAATGCAGACGAGATTAGGAGGGAAGCATCAAATTGGGAAATCATTTTTACATTTAATGATTCTAATAAAGGCCTAATTTCTAAAACATATAGAGAATTGTCTCATATATATAAGAATTCAAGCCACTCTTCAATAGATAAGTGGTCAAGGGATATGAACAGACAATTTTCAGATGATGAAATTAAAACCATCTCTAGTCATATGAAAAGTTGCTCCAAATCACTATTGATCAGAGAAATGCAAATTAAGACAACTCTGAGGTACCACTACACACCTGTCAGATTGGCTAAAATGACAGGAAAAGATAACGATGAATGTTGGAGGGGATGTGGGAAAACTGGGACACTAATACATTGTTGGTGGAACTGCGAATGGATCCAACCATTCTGGAGAGAAATTTGGAGTTATGCTCAAAAAGTTATCAAACTGTGTATACCCTTTGACCCAGCAGTGTTTCTACTGGGCCTATATCCCAAAGAGATCTTAGAGGAGGGAAAGGGCCCCACATGTGCAAGAATGTTTGTGGCGGCCCTTTTTGTGGTGGCTAGAAACTAGAAACTGAAGGGATGCCCTCAATTGGAGAGTGGCTGAATAAATTATGGTATATGAATGTTATGGAATATTATTGCTCTGTAAGAAACGACCAGCAGGACGATTTCAGAGAGGCCTGGAGGGACTTGCATTAAATGATGCTGAGTGAAACGAGCAGAACCAGGAGATCATCATACACAGCAACAACAGTATTACATGATGATCAATTCTGATGGACATGGCTCTCAGCAACAAAGAATTGTCTCAAACCAGTTCCAATTGTTCACTGAAGAAAACCATATACACCCAGAGAGAGGGAAATGAAATTGGACCACAATGTAGCATTTTCATGATCTCTATTGACATTGCTTGCATTGTGTTGCCTTTCTCTGATTCTTTTTTTTTTCTTGTAGATAGGATTTTTCTTGCATAACTTCTCAAGCATTTCAACATTATTAACATGTAGTGGACTTCCTGCCATCTAGGGGAGGAGAGGGGGCTGGGGGTAAAATTTGTAATGGAAAGCTTTGTAAAGATCAATGTTGGGGAACTACCCATACATGTTATACAAATAAAAAGCTTTAATAAAAAAAAAAAGAATTTCCAAACAAAAAAAAAACTAATTGCAGTAAAATTCTCTTCTTCAAACTCTAAAGGAGTTTCTAATTTAATTTCAATAATCAATAGAACAACAGGTCCCACAAATGGTTGTACCAATATCCAATTGTTCTTACATCATTCTGAAGCATTTAATGTCCTTATTTTTTGCAGATATATATTTAGTAAAAAAACAGATGACTATGCCAAATACTCATTTACCTAGTTGTTCAGGATATAATGACTACATGTTTTCAGATTGAAAACAGATAGATTTTAGATAATTTTCTTGTGCTTGTGTCTTCTACTGACCATTTGCTCTGATTATAGAAATTTGCTTTAAAAGAAAAAGGAAGGGACATGATTATAACAGACTCAAACTGGTCCATCTGGCTTAAGCCTAAAGGCACATATGTGACAGAATGAAGCATTCTCAACTCAGTTTGACTTTAGGTAAGAGTCAAAGATGACAACTAATCATGCAATAACAAACCAAGAGTTGTCCTTCCAGATTTTTCCCAGATATAGACCTCCCCTTCCTCTGAAGAGCTTGTGGCATTTCTCTTAAATGGTGAATTACTGACTTGATGACCCCTCAGACAATCATATGTAAATTCAAAACTCAAAACAATATCAGTTACAGTCTCAAGTTATCTCAAATAGAAAGTTTTGCTAATCACAGCTTAAAGCTGGATACAGTGAATTTTACTCTCACAGAATAATAATAAGCAATAGAAATTTACCAGGACACATGCACATAAGAAATTTCATTTTGAGTCATTCACTTGCTTTTATTTTCTTCTTTTCCTCAAGTTTAAATTCATCCTGTTAATAAGACTAATGATTAGAAAATATTTCTATATTATAAACTTGTAGATTCTTAGTAAACCCATTCCTTGTTTGGGAACTATATAATCCAAAAAAACCTCTTTCCCCCTGCCGTCTACTCCTATATCCCAAGGTAGAATGCTCTGAATAAGCAGAACTAATCTAGATAAGGATTTCACTTCATCTTTTCCTTTCCACACACAGTAAGTAACTGCCAGTTTTTAGTTTTCACAATATAACTCCAAATAACTTAACAATCTTACAATTTTCATGTCATAGCCCAATTGTTTTAGCAGTACCTTCCTCTTAACTATCATCAGAGCTGAAAACACCCAGTTTCCTAAATAGTACTTACAAAACATTATAAAACAGGGTTGGTAAGAATGATAAATTAAGGTAACAGGTTTTAAACAAAATTTTCACTGTCTTTTAGTTGTTCTTAAAATTCCAATAGAATATAATCTATTGCAAAAATGGGTAGAGTTTACAATCAGGTCTCTAATTTTATCACACCTTTTGGTTGTTTCCCAGTTCACACAAAACTTTTCTCTTTTTGTGAGTCAGGAAAGAGTTAAGTACCAATTCTATGCCAAAGTGCAGGCCTTTACCTTGGAATTTTCACTAACACAGTCCCCAAATCTGCCTTTTGATAATGATACACATGCATGCTGTTTACTGCCAGAGTCTTTTTAAGTGGCAGCAAACTTCTTTTCTCTTTTCCCAGAGATTCCCAAGATTTAAATCCTCTCTTCACAGTGTCACTGCAAACAGATTATGATTTTCTTTCTTCCCATGCTTTTACCCTTATATCTCAAATAATCTTCACTGAGAGAGGAGGAAAAAGAGAAAAAGAGTCTTTTCTCTATTACCCTACTATACTGATGGAGCCCAAGTTTTAGGATCCCATTAATTACCAATCAAGGGGTTTATTGTTTCCAAATTAACCTATACAGAAAAGCATTTATCTCAACATTGGCATTATATGTTGATCCCATTTAAAAACCCATATAAAATTATCAACTATGAAGTAGTTACATCTAATAAAAAAAATAATGAAAACAGTTAACATTCATTAAGCATTCACTTGTAAATTAAAATTATTCATATTCTGGAGTTCAAACACATCAAATAAGTGATAGATTAGTACTAATAGTGGTGGTAGTATCTATTCTATCAGTATTCTATCACTAAATTTAGTTTGTTAAATATTTAACAGTTTTGAAACATCCAAAAATATTTTTACTCACATCCTTTTAAAAAGCCTAATTCATTTGTAACAACATCCAGATTAAAAATAAACTTTTGTCTAATAGCATTTCTGCATAACAATAGATTTTTAAATGGTATTATATGGGTTTAGAACGCTGGAAGATACCAATTACATTTCCAAATCACCACATATGAAAAACATTGATCTTATGAACTTTGGCATTATAGAACCACTTTAGAGTTATCCGGTATGGGGGGAGGGGCGGAGTCAAGATGGTGGAGTGAAACCATGACTCTCTGCCTCCTCCTCCGATCTTGTCAAATCAACAATAAAATAAGCCTCTGAACTGATCTTCAAGTCAACAAATCCAGAAATATTTGGACACTACTTCCAGTTACCTCTGAAGAACTTTATATCAGGACTGTTTAACTTGGACAGAGGGATAAACAGTGGACTCGGTGCAGGCTGGAAGTGAGGGTGGGACTCAGCTCAAACTCCAAACTCCAAATTCCAAACACCTGGAGTTTATCTGAGGCACTCGGGACACTCTGCCCTGATTGGGGGCAGATGTTCTGGCAGACTTGCCTTGTTTAAGGAGTAATTCAGACTTAGTCCTAGCCCCCACTGGCACAGCACCTTAAGTTAATTCGCCAAAGTGCCCCAGGGCAAACAAAGCCACAGCTTTTCTAGCCTTAAAGAGACATTGTCTAAAAAAAATGAAGAAGCAAAAGACAGCTCTCACCATAGACAGCTTCTATCGAGAGAAAGAAGGGCAGACTCCAGATCCTGAGGTTCATTCAGACAAAACTCCAGAGGAAGTCAGCAAGGACCATCACTGGTCCCCTTTTCAAAAGGCCTTTCTGGAAGATTGCATAAAGAATCTCAAAAGAGAGCTGGAGGATAAATGGGAAAATAAACTGAAATCAGTGCAAGAAGAATATAATGCCCTGCAAAAGAGATATGAAAAATACACCAATTTATTGAAAAATAGAATTAGTGAAGTGGAAAAAGAGTGCAATGAACAAATTGGCCAGTTACAAAAGGAGCTTAAAAAGGTAACTGAAGAAAATAACACTTTAAAAATAAGAATTGAACAAATGCAAGTGAATGACTCAATAAGACTTCAAGAATCAGTCAAACAAAAACAAAAAAAAAATGAAAAAATAGAAGAAAACACGAAATATCTTCTAGGAAAAACAACTGACTTGGAAAATAGATCTAGGAGAGACAATCTAAGGATTATTGGACTTCCTGAAAGCCATGATGAAAAAAAGAATCTAAACACTATCTTCCAGGAAATCCTGAAAGAAAACTTCCCTGAGGTTGTAGAATCAGAAGGCAAAATCACCATTGAAAGAATTCACCGATCACCTCCTAAAAGAGACCCCAAAATTAAAACCCCAAGGAATATCATGGCTAAATGTCAGGACTACTGCACCAAGGAAAAGATTTTGATAGCAGCTAAAAAGAAACAATTCAAATACCAAGGATCGATAATTAGAATCACACATGATCTGTCAGCCTCCACATTGAAGGATCAAAGGGGCTGGAACCAGATATTCCAAAAGGCAAAGGATCTTGGATTACAGCCAAGAATAACCTATCCAGCTAGAATGAGCATCATCCTCCAGAAAAGAAGATGGTCATTTAATGATATAGGTGAATTTCACCTATTTTTAATGAAAAAAACAGATCTGAACAAAAAATTCAACCTCCAAACACAGAACTCAAGATAAGCATAAAAAGGTAAAAATGAAAGGACTCTTGAGAACTTTATTTCTACTATGGGGATACTTAAAGTTTGGGGGTATAATTAACTAGATGTTACTTTGATAATATGAAAAAGAAAACTAGAGGGGAAAAGGTTATCATACTAGGGAAAAGAGGTAAAATGTGGTAAAATAAGATTTAAAAAAAGGAGGTAAAAACAAGATAATATCTCATGAAGAGGCAAAGAAAACCTAATATAATTGAGAGAAAGAAGGGAGGGGGATGAGCATTGTGTAAATCTTACTCTCATCAGTTTGGACTCTAAAAATGTGTATCAGACATTTTATTTCACAGAGAAGCTTGTCTATTGATAGAGGGAAGTGGGAGGAAAAGGAGGAAAAGAAAGGGATAAACTAATAAAAGGGAAAATAGAAGTATCAGGGGAAAGGAGTAAAAAAGGGAGAGGAGATCTAAAGGATCACCAATCCATAGACAAAGGTCACACAGCTAAGAAGTTTCTGAGCCTAGATTTTAATTCAGGTCTTCCAGACTCTGAGCCCAGTTCTCTGTCCACTACACTACCTAGTAGCCTCAAACTAAAGGTGTTTAGGCAAAGACTTACTTGTCATGATGCTATGCCAATTCTTTGTCACATATGAATTAGATTAAATGGTTTCTGAGGCAGTTTCTAACTCTTAAATTCTATAATAGTTTAATCCATACCTGGAAAGGAGATGCCAGAAAAAGATATTTAATAAGTTGTCATTTAGCCTCTGCTGGAAAATTTCTAATGGACATGTTCTGAATTTTCCTTAATTCAGAGTAGTCTATATTTAATGTTGGAACAAAATGAGACACATATAGTCCTTTCAATGGTTAACCAAAAGATTTATTTAGCCATAGCTGAAAATTGTCTGTTCATATCCTTTGACCATTTATCAATTGGAGAATGGTTTGAATTCTTATAAATATGAGTCAATTCTCTATATATTTTAGAAATGAAGTCTTTATCAGAACCCTTAAATGTAAAGATGATTTCCCAATTTATTGTTTTCCTCCTAATCTTGTCTGCATTAGTTTTGTTTGTACAAAACCTTTTTAATTTAATATAATCAAAATTATCTATCTGGTGTTCCATTAAGAGTTCCAGTTCTTCTTTGGACACAAATTTCTTCCTTCTCCACAGGTCTGAGAGGTAAATTATCCTATGTTCCCCTAATTTGCTTATAGTATCACTCTTTATATCTAAATCATGAACCCATTTAGATCTTATCTTGGTATGTGGTGTTAGGTGTGGGTCAAGCCCTAATTTGTTCCATACTAGTTTCCAATTTTCCCAGCAGTTTTTGTCAAATAGTGAGTTCTTATCTCAAAAGCTGGGGTCTTTGGGTTTATCAAACACTTGATTGCTATAGTTATTGCCTAGTTTGTCCTGTGATCCTATCCTATTCCACTAATGAAATACTCTATTTCTTAGACAGTACCAAATGGTTTTGATGACTGCTGCTTTATAATATAGTTTTAGATCTGGTACAGCAAGGCCACCTACATCAGCATTTTTTTTCATTAATTCCTTTGAAATTCTTGACCTTTTGTTCTTCCAGATGAACTTTTCTACTATTTTTTTCTAGATCTGTAAAATAATTTCTTGAGAGTTTGATTGGTATGGCACTAAATAAGTAAATTAGTTTGGGTATTGAGTATTATTGCCATTTTTATTATATTCACTCCACCTACCCATGAGCACTTGATATTTTTCCAACTGATTAGGTCTGACTTTATTTGTATGGAAAGTGTTTTGTAGTTTTGTTCATATAATTCTTGACTTTCCCTTAGCAAATATATTCCCAAATATTTTATACTATTGACAGTTATTTTGAATGGAATTTCTTTTTTGTATCTCTTGCTGCTGAACTTTGTTGGTAATATATAAAAATGCTGATGATTTATGTGGATTTGTTTTGTATACTGCAACTTTGCTAAAGTTGTGGATTATTTCTAATAGTTTTTTAGTTGATTCTCTAGAATTCTCTAAATATACCATCACATCATCTTCAAGGAGTGATGATTTGGATTCCTCATTACCTACTCTAATTCCTTTAATCTCTTTTTCTTCTTTTACTGCCAAAGCTAAAATTTCTAATACAATATTAAATAGTAATGGTGACAATAGGCAGCCTTGTTTCACTCCTGATCTTATTGAAAATGGTTCGTTTGTCCCCATTACATATGATGCTTGCTGATAGGTTTAAGTAGATGCTACTGATCATTTTAAGGAAAAGTCCATTTATTTCTATATTCTCTGGTGTTTTTAATAGGAATGGATGTTGGATTTTATCGAATGCTTTTTCTGCATCAATTGGGATAATCATGATTTTTGTTAGCTTGGTTATTGATATAGTTAATTATGCTGATAGTTTTCCTAATATTGAACCAGCCCTGCATTCCTGGTATAAATCCTACTTGGTCATAGTGTATTATTTTGGAGATGATGTTCTGGAATCTCTTTGCTAATAAAAGAAAGAAAGAAAATAGCATAAATCAAACAGACAGTTTCCATTGTATAGTTTGTTGATCCTCCTCCACTTGTCCTGCTGTGGGAAACTTTTATACTTGCTACTGCTTCAGTGAGCAGCAGATAAGGATATAATGCTTCAGGCTGTGGCACAAATCCTTCACAATTTAGCTTGAATTCCATGACAATTCTTGTGAGAATCTCCATGGTTTATTCTGATAGTCTCAGTGTGCTATAATGCAAAGCTTACCTTTGATGATATTGAATGTGTTTTTTTCTATAGAGAAGTACTTCCTTGCCTTATGTGAGGATCGTAAGCTTATTTAAATTATGTAGACAAATCAAAGTGGCATTGCTTAATCTTATAGCAGGTATTATACTGAGGCTAAGCAATATAAAGATGCAAAACATAGGTCACTTTGAAAATTCAAATCAAAGTTTCTTGACCTTGTAGAAATAGGAAATTGTGTGTTTAAGAACCGGATATTTCCTGTTTACATATAAAAAGGTCAGAGCTGAGATCATCTTATGGAATAAGATATTCAGAGTTAGGGTCAGAATTTTAGATCTTACTGGCGCAGTTTAAAATCATTGAAAGTGCCAACCCAGACTGAACTACCAAGAGCACATACCAAACCTATCTTATGGTTAAAAGTTTAGGGTTTATTTTTTATATATGAATATTATCATCATTACGTAACATACTCAGGACAAAGAATTTTGCTCGGGGTATATACCATATAATGTTGGGGTTTTTTCTTTACAGAATAGTCTATGGGCCTGCTTATTCAAAATAAACCAAAAAACTTAGACCTTTATGTAAGTATTGTGGACTGGTATTAGTAACTATCTCTGAGTTTGACACAAATCTAAGTTTTTGATAATCAGATATCAATTTTTGTATTTTTGTTTCATGTGAAAAATGTTATTTTCACACCAATAATAAACTTGAATAAAATTGACCTTTTCCACTGATGTAAAACAAAATTTTCTATACATTGAATCCTCTGAGAAAATTAATTGCACTAAAATTCTCTTTTTCAAACCACACAGATGTTTCAGCTATAGTTTAAATAGGCAATAGAATAACAGCTAAATCCCACTGACTGTTATATCAATAGCCAATTGTTCTTAAATGATTTTGAATGAGATCCTGGCACTGACATCCTCAATAGAATTGGGTTTTTGTAGTTGATATATGTGGATAAGGCACAATTACCCAGGTAATGGTGACCTAGGGGCAGGAATGGGAGGGGGAGGGTAATTGGACAATATTAAAGGGCAATCCTTTTGAAATATTCACTGAGTGTTGACTCCCAATACTTCATTCTGTGCTTACTCCAATTTCTGGACAGCCCTGACACCAAGTATCCCTTTTTTCTCTAAGACAAGTATGACTCACCCCAGGTTCTCAGAGAAGCATGTGGATTTCTCTTTTTCAGAGATTTCTTGAGGAATTTGGAATGGAAAGAAAGCAGGGTTCCTGAGAATGGAACAGATTATATATAATTTGGTGTGTCAGGTAATTCAGAGCTAGTGGTGAAAGCCAATTGTGGGCTGTGAATGGGGGTAGAAAAAGAGACAAGTGGTCCCAGCTGTCCTGGAGGAGGGCACTGGGAAAGGAAACTATATATCCCTTTCTTTTTTCCCTGAGGCAATTAGGGTTAAGTGACTTGCCCAGGGTCACACAACTAGAAAGTATTAAGTGTCTGAGGCCAAATTTGAACTCAGGTCCTCCTGACTTCAGGGCTGGTGCCCTATCCACTTCACCACCTAGCTGCCCCTTTATGTTTTTTGATTATTTGTTTGTTTGTTTATATATATCACTTTCTAAGAGGTAACAGGTTTTGGTCTGTTCTGCAGGATTTATTCTCAAGGAGCATTGGGTGAACTGACTTGCTTGGAGTCTCATATTGATCTTTATCACACTCTTAGGAATAATAATTTTGAAAACCTATATATATATATTATCTTTTTTCTTATAATACTGCTGTTTTCAATCAATTCCACTAATATTGAAAACATCATCTCTACACAGCCTGTACTAAGGTTCCTTTTTCATTTATTTATTTTGAAACTTTAGTTTTAAAATTTTGAACTGAAGATTCTATCCTTCTTTCCTTCCCTGAGATTGTAAGCAATCAGATATACATTATACATGTACAATTATGTAAAACATTTCCATTTTAGTCATTTTGTACAGGAAGACTGGGAAAAACATGAAAGAAAGAAAGTGAAAGTGTGCTTCAGTCTATATTCAATCAATATCAGTTCTTTCTCTGAAGTCAGATAATGTGCTTTATCATTAGTCTTTTGAAATTATCTTGGATCATTGTATTGCTAAGAATAGCTAAGTCATTTACAATTTAAGGATACTTTGAAACTGTATTCAGCCTATTTTCATAAAATAGTAATTCAAATAACTAGATCTTGTCTTATAAAATAGTTGGCATACAGATTACCATTCTGCACTGGGGAAAGAGTTAAGGATAATCCAGGGCTTAACTCACAGAGTTAATGATGCTCAATTTGGGAAGAAATGGGAGAATGGCCATAAGGTGCAAGCTAAAAAAGATGAATCCAGGGAAAAGAAAGGGCCTACGCACTTAGCAGCACCTAAAGTGTAAGTTGTGACAAAAATCAAAATCACAATGCATTTTTTCTCCATCTCCCTCCTTCCCTCCTTTTTTCCCCCTTTCTCTCCTCTTCTTCTGTCCTCTTTCTTTTCTTCTTCTGGATTACTCTCTTCTTCCTTCTTTCTGTCTATAGCTGGAACCAGCACCTAACTACAGGAACAGTACCCCTCATTCCTATATCCTCTCTAGGAGGAGAAGGGTGTTGCTTCCCACCTCAGGTCCTTTCTCCCTTCTACTTCCAGCTATTCCACCATTCCTTCACCCTTCCTTCATCCCCCAAAGTTTCATAATAGTCATATTCATTCCAAGGGAAGTTTCCCAAAAAGAAAACGTCTGCACTTGTGTTCCTCTGTCTCGAGGAAACTGCTAGCCTCAGGATTGTCTCCAATCTATATCAAAAGTGCATAGGAGTGATTATACCCTACCTAGATGACTTCCAAGCAACATATAACTGTGGACTTATGCCCCTATCCTTTCTGCCACCAGTAATGTTGCTTCAGTAGTTATAACTCATTATTAGGGATCTGTTTCCTTGGATCACTCTTTTATTCTCTCTTTATCCTTCCCGGCCAAGACTCTGGAAATATCTTTAGATATATCCTGGGGATTCTCAAATCTCAAGGACAGTCTAGTTTTCCCATAACCATGATACCCTGAGACCATTGCTCACATAGGACCACAAATGGCCTCTGGAGCCTTTCCTTATTGATCTCTTCAGTCTGCTGTTCAGAGGATCTTCTGAGTCAGAGACTTGGTTCTTTAATTCCTTTACTCATTTCTTGCAGAGTGAAAACCCATGGGAACATGGTTTTTCATTTAATACCCTAGACCACAGTGCTAATAGGTTGTTGTTTTGGCTATTAACATAAGTAAATTAGATGATTGTTTTTTGTAAATGAATAGGAGTGTTGATATGTAAGCTCATCTTCTGTAGGCACACTGAAAGCAACTTTGGAACACCTCTGATAGCAGACAGCATGATGGGAATTGTGTGAATTTTACCTTGTTCCCACATGGTCCTAATTTCCTCCATTAAGTCCCTATGTTTTGAAAGGTTTCCCTCCAAGTACTTTGGATATCATGAGTATTCACTATAGTGATGTCTATTAAAAATTAGTTTTAATTTTGTGTATCAATAATTACTATCATCATCATCAACAACAACGTCATCATCATCCCAGAATTTCAGATTTGGAAGGCTTGGTCTGGAGTCGGGATGACCTGAGTTCAAAAGTGGCTTCAGATATTTACTAGTTGTGTGACCCAGGGGAAGTCATTGAACCTGTGTTCATCTCAGTTTCTTCAACTATAAAATTGGAAGTAGTAACAGTATCTACTTTGCAGTGTTGTGGTAAGGATAAAATGATACAATATTTGTAAAATGTTTAGCAGAGTGGCTGGTGCCACAGAGAACTTGCTGGGTTCACCTGCATCCCTTGGCAGGGCCTTTGAAGAGAGAAAGAAGCACCTGGGCCAGATGGGAGATGTAAAAAAGAAGCTCTATTTAGTAATCTGAGGGCAAGGGTTTATATACTTTCATTAGAGAAATAACAAGCTTTTTTTTTTCATGAGAACATTATCTAGGGAGTCAGCTTGACCATTCTAAAGAGTCACCTTGAACATTTCCTCACTTCCTTCTTGTCTCCAGGGTTGTACTGTTCTCAAGAGACAGAACAGAGAAGTGGTGAGCCAGCATCCTGAGTTTATGCAGCCATAGGATGGAGGACAAGCTACAGAGAAAACCTGGGCTGACCTGAATTCTCTGATTCCTCAGAGATTCCTTAACAGCCTGGAACACAGTAAGGACTTTATAAATTATACTATTATTATTGTTGTTGCTATTGTTGTTGTTGTTGTTATCATTTTTTTACAAACTCTATTGGATTAGATTTTTTGGCCCTATAAAACAGAAAGCGAAAAACTGGATGAAAGCCATAAAAAGGCCAACTGAGATTTGAAATCAGGAAAAACTTCCTAACAATTAGGGCTATCCAAAAGTGGATTGTGATACATTGGGAGAAACTGAGTTCTCTCTTATTATTGCTGTTGTTATTCACTTGTATCTGACTTCATGAATTTATGGAACTCTGTCCATGGAGTTTCCTGAGATAGAAATGTGGAATTTAAAATGGTTCAAGAGATATAATTCCCCAATAATTTAATAATTTTATTAATAAAGCCATGCATCTTTAAACAAAGGATGATTGTTTGGCCATCTTTCTCTTAGACCAAAGACAATCATGGTAGCTTCTCATAGTTTTTGTTTCCTTGAAGAGCGGTGTTTTCCAGGACAGCAACCAACCATGGCCATCAACAATGAATGAGAAAAGGAATGTTATGATGAGGGGCTGGACCCAAACTTTGTGTCATCTACTTTTTTAATATTACACATGTGTAATTATTTTTAATATATTTCCATATTAGTCATGTTGGAAAAGAAAAATCAGAACAAAAGTGAAAAACCATGAGAAAGAAAAAAAACAACAAAAAATGAAAATAGTATGCTTTGATCTGCATTCTGTTTCCATAATTCTTTCTCTGGATGCAGATGACATTTTTCATCACAAATTTATTGAAATTATCTTGTATTATAATATTGCAGAAAAGAGCTAAGTCTAAGATAGTTCTTTTCTTGCTGTTACTGTGCACAATGATCTCCTGGTTTTATTCATTTCACTCAGTATCAATTCATGTAAGTCTTTCAGAACTTTTCTGAAATCAGCTTGCTCATTGTTTCTTATAGAACAATTACTATTCCATTACATTTATATACCAACATTTGTTCAGCCAATCCTCAATTGATGGGTATCCATTCAATTTTCAAATTTTTACCCCCAGAAAACCAGCTTCTACAAACATCTTTGCACATGTAGGTCCTTTTCCCTCTTTCATGATCTCTTTAGGATATAGACCCAGTGATGACATTGATGGATCAAAGGACATGCATAGTTTAATGGAACTTTGGTCAAAGTTCCAAATTGCTCTCCAGAATGACTGCATCACTTCACAACTTCATCAGTTCCAGTTTTTCCATATCCACTCCAACATATACCATTATCTTTTACTGTCATCTTAGCTAATCTAAGAGGTGTGAGGCGGTACCTCAGAGTTGGCTTAATTTGCATTTTTCTAATCAATAGTGATTTATAACATTTTTTCATACAACTACAAATGGTTTTAATTTCTTCATCTAGAAATTGTCTGTTTATATCATTTGGCCATTTATCAACTAGGGAATAATTTGTATTCTTAAGAATTTGATTGTCTATGGATCAGTGATACCTTCCAGTATCTTAGAGAACTGGTTATTGATAACCAATGATTTGGAGATTTAGAGTTCCCCTCTTTTTTGAAAGGTCTGATTTTAAAAGCTCTGTCTCTGAAGGTTGAGCTAACTTTTCCCTCTATTTAGATCCCACCCTATGGGGCAGCCATTGTATTCTATTCAAGCTTGAATGGGGCATGGTGAGGATTGAGGGGGGAAGACTTAGAAGTAGATAACACACATTTGAAAAGATGATCTAAATCATTATTTATTGGAGAAATGCAAATTAAGACAACTCTGTGATACCACTTCACATCTCTCAGATTGGCTAAGATTATCAGAAAAGATGATGATGCTTTTATCAGATACACTGACTGCAAAAATTGTTTCCCAGCTTTCTGGTTCCCTTCTAATCTTGGTTACATTAGTTTTGTTTGTGCAAAACCTTTTAAAGTAATGAAAGTTATCCATTTTGTATTTCATAATGTTCTCAACTTTTTGTTTGATAATAAATTCCTACCTTCATGAAAGGTTTATATGTCATTTACTTCTTTTTTTTTCAAAAGATATATATGTATGTATATATATCTTTTGAGATTAAAATCAGTGCCATTCCCCCAAAGTTTAACAATAAATCTCTTGAGTAACTACTTCTTTAGAATGTGGGCACATCTAACTAAGGCTGAGAATAATGTATAAAGAAAAATATTATAGCATTTAAAGCCAGCCATTATTTTTGACCAAGCCAAGCCAAACCAAATTTTAGCTTTGAATAGATCTATCATAACTTGTGTAAAAAAGTCAATTACAAGTATTTTAATTCACTTCTGACCTGACTGACATATTATCACTTACAATATTCCACTGTCTCCTACCAAAGTCTTTCTCTAATGCATCACCATAAGTTCGAGGTAACCTTGCATTCTCAAAGGCTATGTCAGTACAGCACATGTCAGATATTAAAACTAGGAAAAAATTCCTTGCATATGGCTTTTGAGTGATAGGCTATCCATTAATTTTCTGATGACCAGCTTATCTAAGGTGACAATGATTGGAATCACTGGCCTGACTATTTCCTCCATGTCCTTAGCAATGATGAGGGCCATCTATTATAGCATAGAGGGATCAACATCTTGACTGATAGATGCAGCTACATGGATGGGATACTGGAACTATCCAATATAGTGTGTAATTTTATTATATAGTTTAAATACAGTTATAGTCATGTCACTTTCCTAATCAATAACCTTGATAATCTCCCAATTAGCTCTAGAATCAAATATGATTTATTTTGTCATTTGAAGCTTCAGAATTTGGTTCCCATGGACCTTTCAAGAATTAATACCTAATACTCCCATTTTCATACTCTATAGTCCAATCAAACTGATCTTTTGTTTTGCTTTGGGGTTTATTTCACAATGATATTTTATTTTTCCAAATACACATGAACATAGTTTTCAACCTTCATTTTGTAAGACTTTGTGTTTCAAATTTTTCTCCCTCCTTCTTTACCTCCCCCCCCACCAAGACTACAAGCATTCTGATATAAGTTAAATTTCATATTGTGCAATCAAAAGAAAAAAAAACGAGAAAGGAAAAAAAAATTTTAAAATGCTGTTTTGATCCATACTCAGTTTTCATAGTTTTCTCTTTGAACAGATGGCATTTTCCATCGCAAGTCTATTAAAATTGCCTTGAATCATCACACTGTTGAGAAGAGTCAAGTCCATCACAGTTGATTATCATATAATCTTGTTGTTACTGTGTACAGTATTCTCCTGGTTTTGCTCACTTCCCTCAGCATCAGTAAGTCCTTCCAGGTTTTTTTTCTGAAATCATCCTGCTCATTATTTCTTATAGAACAAAAATATTCCATCATATTTGTAATATAAGTTATTCAGCCATTCTCCAACTAATGAACATACACTCAATTTTCAATTTCTTGGCACTACAAAAAGAGCTAATATAAATATTTTTGCACACATGGGTCCTTTTCCCTCTTGCATGTTCTATTTGTGATACAGACTCAGTAGTAAGACTGCTGGATCAAAAGGTATGAACAGATTTTTAGCCCTTTGGGCATAATTCTAAATTGCTCTCCAGAATGGTTAGATCATTTCACAACTCCACCAACAATGCATTAGTGTCCCCATTTTTCCACATCCCAACAAATATTTATCATCATCTTTTCTGATAATCTTAGCCAATCTGAGAGATGTGAAGTGGTATCACAGAGTTGTCTTAATTTGCATTTCTCTAATCAATAATGACTTAGATCATCTTTTCAAATGTGTGTTATCTACTTCTAAGTCTTCCCCCCTCAATCCTCACCATGCCCCATTCAAGCTTGAATAGAATACAATGGCTGCCCCATAGGGTGGGATCTAAATAGAGGGAAAAGTTAGCTCAACCTTCAGAGACAGAGCTTTTAAAATCAGACCTTTCAAAAAAGAGGGAAACTCTAAATCTCCCCAAATCATTGGTTATCAATAACCAGTTCTCTAAGATACTGGAAGATATCACTGATCCATAGACAAATAAAGATTAAATGATTGTCCAAGCTGACATAGCTAAGAAGTTTCTGAGACTGGATTTTTACTCAAGTTTTTTTGACTCTGAGCACAATTCTCTATCCACGGCACCACCTAGCTGCCTTTAACTAGAAATGTTAAATCAAAGACTGATTTGTCATGCTATTATGCAGATTCTTTTTCAGGTATGGATTAGATTAAATGGTTTCTGAAGAACTTTTTAACTCTTAATTTTTTTTAATTGTGTTATGCAGTTCAATCCACACTTGAAAGGGAAATTTGAAGGGGAAAAAAACTATCTAACAAGTAGTCAATTAGCCTCTGCTGGAAAATCTTTAATGGACATGTTCTGAACTTAGGCTGAGTCAAACTAGTTTATGTTTAATATGGGAACAAAATGGGACACATGAAGGCTTTTCAACTGTTAATCAAAATATTAATTTAGCCACAGATGGGGAAGACTATTTAACAAGGATACACAATTGAGAAATTTTTGAAATAATTAATCTGAGGAAATCTCCCCTGCCTGAGTTACCTATTGTTTTGCCCTACCCAACTACAAAAGAAAAAGACAGAAACAGAGACACAGAGAGAACAAGAGATCCTAAGCCAGAGATTTGTCTAGGCCTGGACATGTGTCAAAATGACAGACAGACAAAAAAAACAGACATAGAAAATTAGGATAAAAGATGAGAAACAGAGTGACAGAGGGAAATAGAAAGTGAAAAAAGAGAGAGAAAAAATTATAATTTATAATAGACAATTCATCAATAAGAACAGAAATCTTTTCAACCAATATAGCAACCCTACTTGTACCTAGTAAAATATTACAGCACATTTGTCCATATTTCCAATTCTAGAAATATCTTGGAGTCCCTGTGGAAAATTTAGCATTGTTCTTTCAAGTGCCTTCCCCAATAATTTGCCCCTAAGAATAACAACAAAGTCCATTTTAAACAATTTATGGCAGGCTTTCACAAAGAAGAAGGAAGAGGAGGAGGAGAAGCAGGAGGAGGAAGGAAGAGATTAAGAAAAATCTAATAGTTGCTATTATGCTTTCTTAATTTATGAGACAGTCTATAAATGACTTTTAGATTCCCTTTTGCAATTTTTACTTTATATTAACTCCTTATAAAGGAACTTATTATCCTAACTATAAGGATGGGGGTTGTGAGAGTGTCCATACAAGATACAATTTTTGATTTTAACTTACTACAGAAGCCTAAAATTCCAGAGATATGCCTTGATTTGCATCATCTCAAATCAACTGGTTGGTGTCAGATACATTGTTATTAAAAACGACAACAACAACAACAACAACTTCTGGGAGCCAAGAGGGCAAACTACTCTACCAGTCAAGTGTCTTGGTCAAGTAAACTCCAGGTGGAGTCAGACTTGTTTGAAATAAGTGAACAATAACAAAGTGTTGCAATTATGAATGCTTTTTTTCACCATCAATAAGTTAACTGACAGCATATATACTCTGTGGTTAATAGTTACAATAAAACCTCTTTTCACAAAAGTAGTATGTGGACAAATAAATGGAGGAGTCAAAACATCTGGACGTAAGTCTTTATACTACCACTCACTGACTCTGAAACCTTTCTTTGATCACGAGTTTTCTTATATGTAAAATGAATGGGTTATCTTAGATGATCTCCAATGTTACATTTAGATCAAAAACCTTGTGATTCTCGTTGATTTTCTGAACACTATATAGGCATTTCTAGCAATCAATCGTCAGGTGCTGCCTCAGTACAACCACTAGGGAGCAATGCCGCCATATTAATTTAGCTATAAAAAAGCAAGGGTCACCAGTCACAATCCCACAAATACAAATGCTTATGGATACAAACAAATTTTTCTTATGATTTTGCAAAAGTCTTGCAGATTCCCAAGCTCCAATCTGAAGTAATGATAAGATCAATGCTAATACCTCAGATTTCTACAGGGTTTCAAGGTTCCAAGGAATTTTCCCAACAACTTTTTGATAAGTTGGTACAAATATTATTATCCTCCTTTTGCAGATAAGGAAAGCTCTTCTAATAAGTAGTGAATCCCAGATAAACTTAAATTTATCTAGGAACCCTTTCTTTTTCTATCATCTCACTTTGGATGATCTCATCAAATCCACTGGGTTCAATTAGCCTCTCTGCTTTTTTTTTATTTTTATTTTCTCAAGTTACATATAGAAACAACATTTTTGGTTATACATGCAATTTTGCATGTTTTCTTATGAATCATGTTAGAAGAGAAAAATCAGGACAAAAGGGAAAAATCATGAGGAAAAACAAAGAAGAAAAGAAAAAAAGTGAACATATCATGTATTGATTTATATTCATCTCCATAGTTCTTTCTCTGTATTTGGATAGTTTTCTGTCCAAAGTTTATTGGGATTGCCTTGAATCACTGAACCACTGGGAAGAAGCAAGCCCATATTAATCACTGCACATTCTTTTTTTTTTTTTTATTTATTTTTTTTTTTTTTTGCTTTTTGCTGAGGCAATTGGGGTTAAGTGACTTGCCCAGGGTCACACAGCTAGGAAGTGTCTGAGACCAGATTTGAACTCAGGCCCTCCTGACTTCAGGGCTGGTGCTCTAACCACTGCGCCACCTAGCTGCCCCAATCATTGCACATTCTTGCTGTTACTTGTGTACAATGGTTTCCTATTTCTGCTTGTTTTGTTTATTATTAATTCATGTTAATCTTTCCATTCCTTTCTAAAATCATCTTGTTCATTGTTTTCTATAGAACAATAAGATTCCATTACTTTCATATACCATAATTTAGTCAGTCAATCCCCAATTGATGGGTATTTACTGATTTTCAAATTCTTTGCCATCACAAAATAGCTGAATAATCTCTCTTTGCAGAATACTCTCAGATTTACATAACTAGCCTTGATCTCTTTCCTAAACTCAGGCTCCAGAGATCACCAACTTACCTAAAGTACATTTCTATCTGGATATCCAGGATGCAAATCAGACTCAATTTGTTTGAAATGGAGTTCATTAGCTTCTCCCCCAACCTGTCCAAGCTTCTTTTGTTTCTTTTGAGGCCACAGCCATTTAAGTTTGTGACCTTTCCTCAACAACTCATGATCTATACAACCCCACTATGTCATCCAATCACTTATTGTGTCTTGTCTGTTCTACTTCTATAATATCTTTCAAATCTTAAAGGGCTATATAAATGCTAGCTCTTATCATCATTGTTAGCATCATTATTATTATCCTTCCATTAGTTCACACAACCTCACTCCTGTTCCCTGTTGGCACCCATGGTCAGGTTCCCATTAGCATGAGTTTATAACCTTTGTCCAACAGAAAGGAGGTAGTGTGTATATGTGGCGGGGGAGGAGGGCGAAGGGAGGAGTGGTTCAGAGAAGGGCATCACAGAAGGCTAAGTTGTCAGATCCAGATAGACTTGGTGTTTGGACAAGCTGTCATGATACACAGAAGCTCAGAGCCCAGCAAGGCTTTTTTGTCTTTATTGTAGAACTAAAGAAATGAAAAATATTATATCATGGAGAATATAGATGCAGGACTTGAGATTCTGCAGTTCAAAAAGATTGACTGTAATTGTGATAACTCCCTGGACCCAGCCCCAGATGTGGGAAAAGCACATATGTGAACAACATGTAACTGTGAAAAACAAGCTTTACCTCCAAATTCCTGCCCCCCTCTTAACCTCAGCCTGCCCCTATATGTAGGGAACAGATTCATGTGACCAAGTAACTATAAAAAACAAACCTTTAGCCCATTTCCTGTCCCAAACCCCAGTCAAAGTCTGCTTCCCATGTCCCCAACTCTCATGCCTATGCTGGTCACAGAGCACACTGTGATATAGAGAGGAAACTAACAGATGGGGAACACTGGTCAGGTTCTGGTCTGGGTCTAGCAGTGACTATGTGTCCTGAAATCTTAGGATTTTCATAGATCTGTTATAATAGAGGTACTCACCAGGCTCTGCAGTCAAATCTGTCCCAACACCAAAGACCAATTGGTCTGTGTCATCTCCAGTGCCCACCATCCTTACACAATGGTATTGGCCAGAATCTCTGAGGTCCAAGTCCTTAATCTGTAGGAAAATTCTGCTCCTACTGTCTTCCCTAGAGGTAGTGATTCAGTCTTCAGTCGCATCTGTAGAACTACTGAAGAAGAGAGGGAAAAAAAGGCTTTAGCTAAAGTTAAATTATCTATGGAGCAGGCATTCCAGAGAGCTCAGTGAAAGGAAGTTTTAGAGTGGAATGTTGGGAAAATTTGTTTGAGGGTATGAGAACAAGGGAGGATAAATAAGGTACAAAAAAACAGTTTGAACAATGTCAATCAGGAGTTTAAAATTACTGGAAAAAGGAATGGGATAACAGCAGTGAAAGCTTTTTAATTAAAATAATGAATTAGGGTTGGCTATCATCTGTAGGAGTTCTGCCTCTGGGTGGGGTTCTTTCAAGTATATGAGACAGCAAGCAATATGTAACTGAAAAACCAAGAAGTTGGGGCCCTTAAGAACATAATGGAATGGCTAGACCAGGAAGGTTCTTGAAACAATGTTTATTTCTTTTTGCTAGTGGCAAAAAGTAAAAGAGCTATCTTACAGAATTTTGAAAAAATTGGTTCCATTGCCTAGTTAAGTTCAGACCCAAGAGACTTAATATCATATTTTTGTATGCCCTTCTTTCTTTCTATGTCTGTGTGTATGCGTGTCCATCCATATGTCTCTGTCTCTTTTTTCCCTGTGTGTTTTTATCTCTCTTTCTATGTGTGTCTATCTCTGTCTGTCTGTCTATCCCTTCCTGTCTTTCTCTCTGTGTCTTTCTCTGTGTCTGTCTCTGTCTGTCTCTCTGCCCCTTTCCCTGTTTCTTTGTGTCTGTATTTCTCTGTGCCTGTGTTTGTGTCTGTCTATTTCTGTTCATGTGTCTTCCCCTTTACATACTCAGAACTGATTGCTATGTCTATGGCAATATGCTAAATACTAAATCTGATTCAAAGACTCATGACTGCAGTGCAACATAGGAAAAGTGGACTATCCTACTTTGGGGTATACATGGTCTTACTTCTCTTTGCAGATACCTTCAACTCCATCATCACCTCTTTCCTATAGAACATCTCATCTCAGCATTCCTTGAAGTATTTTCTTAAGTTCTGGGCTGTCACTCAACTCTCCTGAATGACAACAGAGAAAAGTTGCTGCAGGGTTTGAATTGTACAACAAGCAAAGATTTCTATTCATTGCTCATTTATATTTTTCTGCAAAGAGAACTAACAATGTTTGCTTAAGGACTTTTCAGAGCAAGGACATGCTTAATGCTAGGTATCAATAATTGAATCACTGGAACTCATCACAGAAAGCAAACCACTGGAATTTCCCCAAAGCAACATAAGGGAAAAGGAAGTTTGCATTCCAAATAAATCAGTCATTATTGAGTAATATCCTCCCACCCCACATAATCTTTCGAAACAAACAAACCAGAAAACAGTACAGAAAGAAAAGAGAGATAGGGCACTTAAGAAAACAGTTTTCCATCTTAATGTCATTAAGTACTGATTTTGGCAAAGTAGACCTGGTTTCCAGTTAAAGAAAGAAGAAATATGATTTCCAATTCCTACTTCTATCCCTACAGACCTTTGGAATTAGACACATCTCATTCAGCAATCTGAGTCCTTCACCTCTGCATCAACATTGATCCTCTGAAATAGGTCATTATTAAGCTAATTCCCTCAAAGTTGTTTGGCTCTACCATAATGTTGTCATATAAATTGTTCTCCTGGTTCTCTTCAATTCACTCTGAATCAGTTTATACTTAGAAGTATTTGTCTGTCTATCCAATTACAAATATATTTATAAACATGTAGAGACAGACAGAGATGGATAGATAGATAGATAGATAGATAGATAGATAGATAGATAGATAGATAGATATGGCAAAACTAATGCAAAAAATCCCTTAATAAATGACACAGAACCAGAAGTTTCTATTTAGGATCTCTGTGGCACCTTTCCCCCTCTTCTCTTTGCCTTCATAACATCTCTTGTACATGCCCTGTTCTGTCCCTGAAACTGCCACCTCCTTAATACAGGCCCTCATTATCTCATGCCTAGACTATTGCACAAGCCTGCTGGTGTATCTCCCTGCCACAAGTCTCTCCCACTCCAGTCCCTCCTATGTTCAGCTGCCAAAGTGATCTTTCTAAAATGCAGGTCTGATCTGATCCTGTCATCTCCCTACTCAATAGACTCCAGTGGTTCTCTATCACTGAGATCAAACATTAACTCCTCTCTTCAGTATTCAAAGCTTTTCATAACCTGGCATAGACCTCTAACTTTTTAGGCTTACATTTAGTATTTACATTAGTAAATCCCCCGTGTATTCTGTGATACTGGCCTTTCTAGCTCTCCCTTGCATAAGACATTCTATCTTCAGACTCTAGACATATTCTCTGACTATACCCCATGCCTGAAATTCTCTCTCTTATTATCTCTGGCTCTTATTATCTCCAATTTCCTACAGCTTGGGTAGTTTTGAAGACATGTGCTGACCAAGTTAGTCTGAGTCGTTTGCCTCTGGCTTATGCTTTTCTTTTGTTTCCTTCCCCTAACATGGATGACCAAACAGTGATTATGAGATAGATATTTCCAATCTTAGAGGCAACCTTGTCAGTTCACTAGGACAGGAGTACCTGGTCCTTTCCCTCATTTGGACCTCAGTAGAAACTGCAACAGTTACCTGCAACTACATTCTTCTTGGAAATGATCTCCAACAAATATATATGCCCATCTGCTGGCCTGGCTCACTCAAAGATATGGAATTTGCTGGACTTGTTTGTACCAGAGAGAGCTGAGGTATAAATTAGACTGTTTGACTAGCCCACAAAATGTTTCATGACTTCTTGTTCTACATATCATTTCTCTAGAAGCATACAGTAGAAATTATGTCTCTGCTTCACATTTAAATTTTTTGTTAATTCAGGCTCCAGTATGTGTGTGACTACTTCATTACATGATACCCACAGGAGAACTTTAGAGAGAAAAACTGGGGAACCCTGAAACCCAGAACTATTTTATAAATATTGAATAAATGTCCATTGGAATTGACCTACTAGAAGTAATGAATTCTACACAAATATATTGGTTGATAATCTTCTGTCCAATCAGGTTGCTTGAACGGAGACAGACTGCCTAACTCCCTTGTATTTACTACACACACACACACACACACACACATACACACATCACAACACACACACACACACATACACACACACCTCAGATTTTTACTAGGCCAAATAATGATCAAGAAATTCAATGAGAAACTACAATAAATGACTTCTTTCACCTCAGAAGTGCACAAAAAGTCAGCCAACAGCTAGTAGGAAATTAGGAAGGGGCCCCGATCAAAGCCAGCCTCGGTGCAAGCAAACAAGATTAGTCTCATAGCAGTACTCCTCAGAGAAAAGCCAGAGACACTTGTGGTCTGTGGTAATTTTCCAGTTTCTAATTGACAAAAAAGCAGCCTCATGCACTGTATGTAGTATATAGAGTTATCTGAGCTATGCAGCAGCAAATAGAACTGTAGGGGAAAGGAAGAGGAGAGAGAAAGCATATATTAGTATGTTAAAACTGCAAGAAAAAATACTGGTGATAACTTTCTGTCCAGAAATATCAAGAATAGCAGGGTACTATAAGAAATCCCCGGGGAAGTTACAGATTCCTCAAAAAAAAGTCCCTTGGAAGCCCCAGAAAGCAGCTGAGACAAGTACAAGTATGGCCTAAACCCCAACATATGAGAGTTCTGAGCTTATTCTAAGATGACATAATAAGTATCTAGCATTCTGAACCTCTAAGACTGTGGACTTGGGAACATATATATATATATATATATATATATATATATATATATATATATATATTCTGTAACCAGATCCATTGACCTAAACTTTTATGAAGAGAACTTGTTTGATTACCTATATATCTAGATAAGGTGAATTTAAATATTCTATTTCACCATAACCTGTCCCTTCCCTTGGTTTGACTTCTCCTTGTCTGGTGGCCTTCCAGGGAGAGACGAAAATGATAGCATAAGAATAGAAGTTTCAGGCCCTTCTTATCTGAGATCAGCATATGAACCATGAGTATAAGCCTCAGTTCTTTGCTTTGACATTTATTCTTTCATTTTAAGTGAAAGAGATCAGAGATGGAGGTTGAAGAGTAGAGCCCAAGCCCAGTTGTGTAGTCAGTTTAACATCTTAACTCTAAGGAGAAGCAGCCTTTAAAATTCAGTTATCTAAGGGGCAGAGGTAGGATCTTGTCCAACAATGATGCTGTAATTGGATATGAACTTAGGACCACTGCTATTTTGAGCAGTAGAGAGGAGAATGAGATGGCGGAAAGGAGTGGAAAAGGAATGGAAAGGAGAATCAAGATATTTTCTCAAATCCCTCTACCTCCTATTCATTCTACCCTGGAAGGTGGAACACTAAATTCTTCCCTAAGCCCTCCTTTAGATAGAGCTGGATCTGAACTTCTTGCTCATTTTTCACCTTACATATGCATCTCTACTTGGTTCAAACCCCAAGGAACATGATGTGTCAAGTATTCCTTGATCACCCCCATTACAGTTTTTCAGTTTCCTCTTGTGTGTTGTCTCCCCTCATTAGATTGTAAGTTCCATGAAGACAGGAACTCTCATCCTTTTTCTCATTTATATTCCCAGATTTAATGCCCTTTCCCAGAAGTCACATGTAACAAAAAGAGCATTAGACTTGGAATCAAAAAAGAAAAATGGGATTTGAATCCTACTTCTGACAAATCCCGCTAAAGTCATATGAGTCAATAACCCTGCTCTCTGGGATTGACGTGGTTTAGTGTTGTTGTTTGTGCTTCCTGCTCAAAGAAGACCATGACATCAAGGAGGTGATCGAATGACATGCAAGTGAATTGGATTTGAGGGAGGTAGGGCTAGGCAAGGTAACCTGCCTCACCTTCCTCTCCAGAGTCATCTGGTTCCAGTGGCCAAATATAGATCAGGACCATTTCAGATAGCTCTGGATGAAATGAGAGATCTTGGCCTTTTTAAACTTCAGTCTTAGTTTGACTGAGATCACACCCAATCAGTGATCTAAATTAGGTAGCAATTGAGGCAAAGAATGTCCTCTTTCACTTTAATTAAAAAAATCTAAATGAATGAAAGAATGGATTTGGGAAGAGAAGACCCTCAGGGTTTCTGGCCAAAGCAGAAATGATTGCTATTTACATTCAATCTGAGTCAATCAGGACCCAAACAATGACCAAATGGAGCTTTGCCTAGGATCACTCAAAGACCCCAGAAAAATAGGATCATAGATTTAGAACTATAGGGAAAATCAGGATCTTCTGATTCATTTTTTTAAAGCTAACTGAATTGCCCATTTCCCCATATGGGAGTGTGTTGGATTCAGCTTGGAAAAAAAGTAGATTGTTGAATTTTCAATATGAGCATTTATACATTGAAAACTGGCAAATTCTATAAATGAGGATTTGATTTGTGTAGACTTAGGAAAATTATGGAGAAAATGTTAATAATACAGATTAAATAAAAAAGCTTGTCTTATGTTTTCAAAGTAAGTGGTAAATATTTATCAGCTACAATACGTCTGGGGCACAATTGCAATCTTCCTGACAACAAATTCAATACTCTATCTGTTACATCATGTTGCTTCACCCATAGGATATGCAGACCACCTAGATCAGCATCCCCAGTTAAAGAGATGCTTTTATCTCCTTAGGATTAACTACATACATTTTTTAAAGCAATTGAGCCCTTTACAATATGGCTCCTAACTAGCTTTCCATTTTGATTACCCATACTCCTCTTCACGTATACAATGTTCCAACAAAACCCAATGATTTCCTGTTCCCCACACAGAACATTCTATCTTCCTCCTCTCCTTTTCCCCTGTGCTTTTACATTGGAAAGTTCCCACTTCTCGAATGATCTCCATCCTTACCATCACCTCTTGGAACCCCTAGTTCTTCTTAATGCTCACCTCAAGAGACACCTCCTTCAAGTGACTTTTTTTGATTCCCTCAGGTTTTATGCCCCTGCCCAATCACTTTTTTTTTCTTTTTTTTTTTTAATCATCCTGTAATTATCAGTCCATAAGCTCAATACATGCAGCTAATAGAAGGTAATTCCTTTAGGGCAGGCAGGAATTATCTTACTCTTTATGTTTATATTTTCAGTATAAAGAACAGTTCATAATACATTTTGTTATAGTTATTGAATTGTTTCACTCCTGACTCTGTGATTCCGTTTGGGGTTTTCTTCCAAAGATAATGGGAATGGTTTGCCATTTCCTTCTCCAGTTCATTTTCCAGATGAGAAAACTGAAGCAAAAAGGACTCAATGACTTGCTCAGGCTCATATAGTTAGCAAGTTTCTAAGGCTAAATATGAACTCAGGAAGATGTCTTTTTTACTTCAAGTTCTACACTCTGTGCTACCTAGTTAGTACATAATAGAAGCTTAAAATAGACAGTTCTCACTTTATGCAATTTTACCTATTAAGCAGGCTTTTATGTAAAATGATTTTTATGTGATGTGAGTGCAGGAGGAGAAACAAGGACCAGTCACATGGTAGTCATTTAAAACCAAAAGGAAGAAAATTTAGGGCCAGACACAGATACAGATAAAGAGAGGGAAAAAAAAAGGTAACACTCTAGGATTGGGGACAGAAATAAGATACTAGAGCATGGTATCTTGTATCATCCATAACTGATGGAAGACACACAAGAGAGGTCTAACAAGTGTGGGGTAGTCAGATGAGGTCAAAGTTCAGCTCTCCGAGCACTACTAAGACAATGTCAGTCTCTATGGGAATGCATTCTTTTATTTCCACTTGATTTTTTTTGGGGGGTGAGGGAGTATTTTGAGGAGGAGTGGGAGATGGTTGAGCCATGGGGCAGAAAGAGAAGAGAACCCATAGTACTATATAATAAAGTTAACATAGATGGGTTTTCTCTTGTTGGGGAAAATGCTGATTTTTTTAAGAATTCTTTATGTGAAGTCAAATTGAGAGAACTTAAATAAAGCAAAGACTGTAACTGTTTGTTGATTGATTAATTAGAATTCACATAACTTAGTGTATACCCCAGAACTCACAAATGATTAGTGTCTCACCTTCTGCCCACCCCATGGGTGGTTTACATAGGTCAGCAACCCTCTAAGCTCAGCTCTAATATAGGTCAGTGCCTCACTTCAAGGCTAAGAAAGATAAATGTCCCAATGCCCACCTCTTATATGAGTCAATAACCTCATATTGACTAATCATCGACTATTTCTTCAATTGTAAAGTATAAGGTTGGACTAGATGGCTTTAAAATCTTTTAGCTGCAAATCTAAAACCTTGTGACCTTTTCAATTACCCTTCTGAGATTCACACATTATCAGAGTTCTCTCTCATTTCCTAAATCCCTCGTTTGTTAAATCTTATATATTTTGCTTTCCCAATACCTCTCTAATCCATCCCCTTCTCTCCAGTCACTAGGGTAGTTCAGACCATTATCACTTCTTGCTTTAACTGTTCCAATAGCCTCCTAATTGACCTTCAATCTCTTCACTCTAATTCATTCTTCCCACAACTACCAGAGTAATCTTCCTAAATCATAGATCTGACCATGTCACTTCCTTGATTAAAAGCCTCCTTTAAGAGTAGGAAATATTTAAGACACTTAAAGCCTTCCATCATTTGGTTCCTATATACACTTTTAGTTTATTTTATGCTCTGCTTCCTTTCATAAACTCTGCCTTTCAATCATGATAGGAGTAATATTGTCCTGTCACATAGGCTAAATCTAGCTTTCTCTAAGGACTGACTCTATGGAAAAATTACAATAATTTTTCCTTAAAAAGACATGAAGCTATATTCAACACTTAACTGACTCAAGGAACAAAGATTCCCACTTTTGACATAGTTTCCTGCTTATCTAGTTGCAGAAGATAGTGTACAGGAAAACAGAAGTTATTCTACCTTAGGGTTGACCTATAAAGCCAACTTAGAAGCAGAGAAGCTACACTCAAGTTAATGGAGAAAACTCCATGCTATGGCTAAATAAACCTTTTTCTGACTATTAGGTGATCCATAAATGTCTCATGTTGTTACAATTCCAAACTAAAATGAGCTCAAATTAGGCTAGCCTGCAAAACAAAATAGGAATACTAGCTTCCTCTTGAACTCCATACTTTTTTCTTTTGCAACACACTTTTATAGTTTATCTGCATTATAATTTCCCCATCACTTTCCTTTTTTTCAATAGTTTTTTCAATTAAAGCTTTTTGTTTTCAAAACATATGCATAGATAGTTTTCAACATTCACCTTTGCAAAACCTGTTTGTGTTGCTATATACAATGTTCTCTTGGTTCTACTCACCTCACTTAGCATCAGTTCATCAGGCCTTTCTGAAATCATTTTGCTAATTCTTTCTCATACAACAATAATATTCCATAACATGCATATACCATAACTTATTCAGCCATTCTGCAATTGTTAGGCTTCCACTCAGTTTCCAGTTCCTTGCCACTACAAAAAGGACTGCTACAAACATTTTTGCACATGTGCATCTTTGGGATACAGGTGCATTAGAGATATTGCTGGATCAAAGGGCATACACAGTTTGATAGCCCTTTAGTCATAGTTCCAAATTGCTCTCCTCAATTGTTGGATCAGTTGACTCCATACTTCATCTCTTGCTTCCATACATTTGTACAAGCCATTGTATAATACAAAAATATCATTATCACCTCCACATTTATAAATCTTTATCTTCCTTCCATTACCTCAGCCTTCCCTGATCCCCACAGCTATCAATGTTCTTTATCTCTTCAATTTTCCTCAGTCTACATCATAGTATTTGCTATTATTTGCTATCATTCTCTCCCAATGTACAATAGGAGAACCAGTTTATCCCTGCATTTCTATATGTGTATGGAACAAAAAAAGAAAGAAGACTGAAAGGGAAAAGTGCAAGATTATCATTAAAGGAATTACAAAAGATCAAAATCATGAATGTAAGGTATTTTTAAAAAGCAAAGCAGCACTTTGCCCTGGAAGGTCTCTCTTCTAGCTGACTCTTAATGGGTGCTAACTTTTATTCTCTGACATGCAATGACTCTTGAAAAAGATGGTAAGACTGACCATGGATGGATCTTGCAATTGGTCAGGAGTTTGAGATTCCCATGGAAGCAACTATCTAATGGTAACAGATAGTGGACAGAAAGTCATACTCTCTTTCCTGCCTTCCAATTATAAATTCAATTATAAAATCAATGTTTCCTGATTCACCCTCTAGCAAAGGAACCCACATGTGCAAAAATGTTTTTGTCAGCCCTTTTTGCAGTGGAAAGAAAGTGGAAATTGAATGGATGCCCAGCAGTTGGAGAATGTCTGAATAAGTTATGGTATATGAGACTAAGACTACAAGGGAGGCCAGGGATACAATGAATGACTTGGAATAGAAGTCACTGACCAGGCAAGCCATGGTATCTGGACTCCTCACCAGGAACACACTAAGTGACAGAGGAACCCAAGGTCCTGCAATCAAACCATGACTTCCTGTCACTCAATTGGCCTCTACAGAGCATCCTGCCAGCCTGCAACCCAGATCCAAGTGTGGCAAGGCATGTATGTGACCAAACAACTGTAAAAAAGCAAACCTCACCCACTTCCTGGCCCCTCTCAGCTCTAGTCTGGCCCCTTTTGTGGGGAGCAAACACATGAAACTAAGTTAACTATGAAAAACAAATCTCACCTTTATTTTTCAGTCCTCTCTCACTTGAACTCCATGTGTGGGAAGTGAATTCATGAGACCAAATAACTGTGAAAAATAGACCTCAGCCCTAACTCCTGGCCCCTGCCCAAGGCTGACTCTCACATCTGTAGCTCACATGCCTGTGCTAACCCCAGACCATAGCCCCTTTTCTCTTTCCCAACTTCCCCCCCCAGGTCCTAGCTTTCACTGGGGCTAACAGTTCTTTGGTCTTCATATCTGGGTGTCCCAAGCCCATAACTTTATTATGCTAGAAATTCAAACTCCTTCAATCACTTATCACTGTCTATCCCCAGGAATTATGACCCAGAGTGGATGTGCTAGCTTTGCATGTTCACCTAGCACCCTTCAATACAGAAATAAAGAATCTTGGGTCTAGAATGGGCACTAACAACTATGTGACCCAGGACCAGTCCAAGTCTCACAAGGTCTTTTTCCCTATAATATAACCAAAGGAAATATTCACCAGGGTCCACATTTGTTCACGTGTCCCAGAACCAAAGATCAGCTTGTCTGTATCACCTTCATCACCCACCCTCTTTGTGCAATGATAGTAATTGGAGTCTCCAAGGCTAAGGTCCTTAATCTGGAGAAAAACCTGACTGCTGCTGTCCTCCCTGCTAAAGGTGTTGTGACCTTCTCTGGCTTCTGAAAATGTGCTGTTGAGGCTGGTCAGCCACAATAGGACATGTCCAGAGGTCCAAAGATACCAGCCCAGTCTGCTTGTATTAAGCTGAAAGCCAAATACTAGGCACTTGAGGCTCAGTGTCATTCCAAATGGGTTTGGGCCTCCCCTGACTCTTTCAGGAGAGTGTCTCATTTCCTATACAGCAAAAGAGTGGTGGAGACAGAATAAAGACCCAATCCTCCTCCTAGAAGTGAAGATATTGAGTTCTTAAGTACTTTAAATACGATTCTGTCCTAGACCCTTCTCTCTTCTCCCAGAACTTTAGATACCAGTTAGGGCCCATTTCTCTTTAGGTGTATCATAGGGAAAGAAATGGAAGACATGAGTCCCATAGCCAAAGGAAAAGACTAAACTTGAGTAGAAGGGAGCTCCCAGGGTCCAACAGGTTTGGGGAAGTTCTTGGAATTGGAAGGTGAAAATTCAGTGCCCTTGTGTTATTAAGTTTGGAATTCAATGGTTTGGAGAGTGATGAATGTTGGGGGATTCTGGACTCTGTATTAGGATATCCTAGCATTAGGAGGTAAGACTAACTGTGGGAACTGGCCCTCATAACCACCTCAGGTATGGGTGCAGGATCATCATCAGCCCAGTTCAAGCTTCCTCCCACAATCCTGTAGCTTTTAGGGGTACCAATGGAATAGAATCCCCTGCCCATCTTCTCCTACCCCTGCTGGGAACAAGGAAACTTACATGAAAGTACTCACTATGATCTCACTGTGTCACAGGAGAGAACCTAAACATCCATCCTTGGGGAGGGCAGGGGAAACATGAGGAGGATTTGAAGATAACAGCAGGATTCAGGAAGTGAATGACAATGATACCTGTTGTCAGGCTCATGGGAACACAAATTCATGAAGCCCCAGTAAAGAGATAACATGACACTGAACTGATGCTGACTGAAGTGAGCAGAACCAGGAGATCATTATTCATGGCACCAACAATACTATATGATGATCAATTCTGATGGACATGACTCTCTTCAACAATGAAATGCTTCAAACCAGTTCCAATTGTTCAGTGAAGAAAGCCATATACACCCAGAGAGAGGGATGTGAAATGTGGACCACAACATATCATTTTCATGCTCTCTATTGATGTTTGCTTGCATTGTATTTCCTTTATCTGATTATTCTTTCTTGTAGATACGATTTCTCCTGCACAAAAATGATAAGTGTGGAAATATGTATACATATATTCTATTTGTCAAGTATTTTAACATAATTAACATGTAGTGGATATCCTGCCATCTAGGGGAGGGATGGGGGGTAGGGGGAAAAATTTGTAACAGAAAGCTTTGTAAGGGTTAATGTTGAAGAATTACCCATACATATGTTTTGCAAATAAAAAGTATTAATAAAAATTTAAAAAATTAAAAAAGAGATAACATGACATAATGGCATAGCCTTGGAATCTAGAGACCTCAGCTGAAGTGTCTCTCCAGCATGAACTGATTATATGGCCATGGGCAAATCATTTAACTTTTCAATGTCCTAGAAAACTCTCCAAAGTTAAGTTTCCAAGGAGATTTTGATCCACATCAGTCAAAAGAATTGCCTCACTGAGAGTTCCCTATGTCAAAAAATCATAGTACTGGTTAAAAAATATATAGTGAACCCCAAATTGGGTTCTAATCAAAGGCAGGTCTAAACAGGTTCAGGGATCCCTCCAGAGTCCCTTCCTTGATAGGATCCTAGAAAGACCAGACTCTCATAGAGGGCTGGTCTTTGCTAAACATCAGAATAACTATTGAGACTATTCTTGGGATCACTCCAAACTTTTCATTTCCTGTACTAACAATGAAAGACTGAATTAAAGAGATGATTAGGGAATACCAAGAAAGAGAAGTGGTTATTACAAAAAGCCAACACAGCTTCATCTAGAACAGGTCATGCCAAGCTAATCTCATGGTCTTTTTTATTAATACTGTAACTAACAGGATAAATGAAAAGGGAGCTGTAGAAATAGTTTAGTAGAAGTTAGCAAGGCTTTTTGATAAAGCATCTTACACTATTCTTGTGGGAAAGATGAAGAGATGTAAACTAGATGATGAGAGTTAAATAGACATAGGACTAGTTGGATGGTTAGACTCACAGGAATCATTAGTAATAGTTTAATGTCAATGTGACAGTAGATCTGCAGTGAAGGGCCCCAGGAAGCTGTGCCTCTTTATGCTATTTAGTGTTTTCATTACCTGTGTAACCAGGAACTGGAACATTGACAAGGGCATTTCTCTTGTAATTGCTTTCAAGAGCAGACCAAGAAACTTGAGCTATTGAGGATAAATCCTATGATCAGGAGTCATTTTGAATTTGTGGGCAGAGGTTCACTGTCCCTTAGTTTAGTAAAATTAATCTGGAGGGCTGAGCAGGATGAGCTCACTCCAAACTCTGCTATTTTGTTTACAACTGTCTCTCTGATCTTGATACAAATGTCCCTGGGTGGCTTCCTTCTGGGTGTGAGGGTGGGCTTCTTGTTGCCTTGTGTACTTCCTGTGTTGTCTTGCAGTTTGATGGGTTGTAAATAGAGTGGCGATGCTCATGGTCCTGAACAGAAAGAATAATAAAGGGAATCGGTGATGTTAGCAACAAGGTTTCTGAAATTATTACCTCCTCCGTCGGGGTTTGGCAGGGTGAAACATTTGGATAACTCTGTGGGTCAGAACTTCCCTGGGGCCTTATAGGCCAACAAATGAGCCTACAAGGGGTTAGGGAAAGTATGGGGAACAGCAGTCAGGAGATCTAGCACCATTTTAGTGTCCAGTCTGCTACTTATGGGATCTGCGATACCCAGTAAATCCTTTCTACTTACTAGATCTCATTCTGAAATGAGAATTTAAGGAAATAGCCTTAAAATGGGAATGCTTAGACTTGTGCCCTCTACCTCCAAAGTTATTTTAAGCAAAGCTTCCTGAGTGCAGGGCCCAATCAGTAAGTCTCCAGACTTTGAGTTCCAGAGGCAGAGAACAATTCTGTTTTTTTATACAACTCCAAGAGCAGGGCCTGGGCTTGCTCCTCTGCCAGTTGAGAGCTAGACTAGTAATGGGGATGAAAAATAAATCTGTGTATCAGGACAAGATTTGGGTCAGTATCCAACATGAATGCAAATATGATTTACCCCAAGTTAAGTCAGTATAATACCCTCATATCCTAGCCCCTGAAAAAGTAATCACCTTCTGCCTTTAGAAAGGAAGTGGTAGATGAGCAGAACATGAAAAGAGTACAAAGCAAGAATTAGTATCACTGGTGGTGTGAAAAGGCAGTGAAAGGTGGAAGAGAAGCCATTTTTTTACTTAAAAGACACAGACACAATCTGTCTCCCAGCTATTCTCCTTTTTCCCTCCCTCTTTCCTTCTCTCTCTCTGTCTGTCTCATTTTGTGTGTGTGTGTGTGTGTGTGTGTGTGTGTGTGTGTATGTGTGTCTATCTCTGTCTCTCTCAGGCAAATGTACATATACTAGTAAGACTGGCACAAAATCTCTTATATGAGTTAATTGGTTGGGCAAAGAAGCAGCAGCTGTACTCTCAGTTTCAGTCCAGGCCTAGTAGGTTTATGTTAGGGCTTCTGCCTTGGCCCCAACATGGTGAGGCTGGCATAGCAGTAGATGCCCCAAAGTCCTCCTTGTGAACCTGACATAGGGTCAATGAGACTTTGCTAGCCTCATTTTCCCTAAAAATGAAAACTCTACCCTTCATGTCCTCCTTACTGTACACCTTGGTACTGCCTCTCCCAGCAGTGATGCCAGCCACAAATTCCTTTGATTCTCCAGTGTCAGAACTCCAGTGCCAGTGATAAGGTGTGAGAAAATAGCTATTCCTGAATCCTCACCACTTAAGCCGGTTTCTGAAATGTCCTGTTCACTCACAGAGGAAAGGAAGCAGGCGATCTTGTCATTCCCTTAACCTGCCTCAAAGAAATATCTGTGTACTTTCTTGGACATGGCTAGATTTTGTAGAATCTGAACACCTAACTTTGGGATTGTTGCCAAGCCCCTCTATGATTCTATTCAAGGCCCTGACACATTTCCTCTTGACTGGGGCCTTGAGCAGGCCAAGGCTTTTAAGACCCTGAAAGCTAAACTGATCACTGCCCCAGGATCAGGTCTATTTAATTTTAAAAAGCCTTTTACTCTATGTGTTGATGAAAGGTGGGGATAGGCCCTAGGGATCTTGACTCAGTTCCTGGAACCTAATCTTTACCCATAGCTTATTAGTGTCGCATCAAAAACCCGTTCTTTTCAGGGATAAACCAAACTCCAGAATGAGACTAGAGAAGTGCCCAGATGTACTTTCTTGTCTCTATACAAGAAAATACCGAAAACTAAATGTGCCAAATAGCACTCAATTTGCCAATAAATACCCAGATTTATACTGAGGCAGCCAGATTTGTACCCAAAGGCACCCAGAACCAAGTTGTGCCATGTGGCATCCTACTGGAACTTCCCAGAGTTGTATGGCTTTTCAGCCCAACTGTATCTGTGGATCCAAATGTGCTAGTACCCAAATAGAACAGAAAACTCACCTCCAGAAGATTTCAAACCAGATTCTCCACTGTAGCCAACTAGGGGTCTGTTGGTAGAGATTCTTTACTGCCACTGGACCTAATCTCTCCTGGGGCCCTGGAACGACCAGAGGCTGCCCCACCCCCAAAAGAGTCTAGGACCAGCTGGCTCAAGGCTCCCCACTGAGCCTCCACTCTCTAATTGCTCTCAAATCTCTTATATCTTGCTGGGGCCTACAATTATGTTCTACCAGAGAAACTGAGGCAAGCAAGAGATTGGTTTTTAATCTTTAAAGTGGAGTTTAAGCTAGTTGAATAGATGGGACTCTTGTCCAAAGCATTCAGTCCAGAGGAACTAAGGCACAGAGTTTATATAGGCTTTTAGCTAACTAGAGTTTGCAAGCAGGATACAGAAACTGAGAATGCAATTAATGCAGCTGTTGTTATTTTTATTTCAGAAAGAGAGCAGAGAGAGAGGAGTTAGCTTGGTATTTACAGCTTGGGGATTATGGGTCAGACCCCATCAGACAGGGGAGGAGGACCATTCTTGGATAGATAGGGGCTATAATGAGGACATAGGTTTTTTAGGCAGGAGGCAAGATAACATAATTCTATTCCCAGAGTAGTTTTGGACAAGGATGGAGTGATGGACACCTGGATATTGTTTTTCTTTTCTATCCTTCATTGTGTCACAATGATATGTGGAGGGGAGGCAGAGCCTCGAGGTTTAAATTTTTCTTTTTAAACTCAATTTTCCCAAGTCTAAATGCACAAATAAAAAAGGGGAGGGGGTATATGGTCTGCTATCCAGGGTTTAACATCAATCTTAATGGGAGGAGGACTCTATGGGTTATTATTCAGGGTTCAACACATTGACATTTCCAAACTCTTTTCTTATATTGATGGGGTTTAGCACCATATGTTGAGGTGAGGGTGTGTTGGATCCCAATATTATACTGGGTTTCAAAACAATGTTGAGGGGGGGCGGAGCCAAGATGGCGAACTGCGGACAGCTTTCTCTGTGAACTCCTCGGAGATTCCCTCAAACCCAAAGTAAGCCTTCCAACTGATTTCTGAGTGAGGGCCTCGCCAAGCATTTGGACTACAACGCACTTCTATCAAAGATCTACTTTGAAAGAACTCCGGAGAAGGTTAGCCTCAGGGGAAATCGGCCTCTGGTCGCGATTGGACTCCAGCCAGGGCGGAAGTCAGGGCTGTGATAGAGGGGCAGATTTTGGGCACCCAGGAAGCCCCTGGGAGATGCCTGGGCCACTTTGCTCTACTTGCGGGCAGGTGCTCTGGCAGATCTGCCTTTGGAAGGGGGTGGATCGAGAGCAGCTGAAGACGTGGTCCTAGTGCGAATCTAGCCCGACCAGCCTCAGACCGGAAGTCAACTCGCCAAACTGCCCCAGGGCAAATACAGATTGTTGCAGTTTTCTCGGCTTTTGACCAATATCCCAACTTTAAATCATGAGCAAGAAGCAGAAGAGAGCTCTCACCATAGAAAGCTTTTACGGAGAAAAAATAGAACAGTCCCCAGATCCTGACATTATGAAAACAATCCCAGATGAAGCCACAAAGGCAGACTTAAGTTGGTCTCCCTTTCAGAAGGCTTACCTGGATGATTGCATTTAGAATCTCAAAAGAGAGCTAGAAGAAGAATGGGGAAATAAATTGAGATCAGGGCAACAGAAATATCAAAAACTGGAAAATAGGACTGGTGAATTGGAAAAAGAAAACAGTTCACTGAAAAACAAAATTGGTGAATTGGAAAAAATCACCAATTCACTGGAAAATAAAAATGGTGAACTGAAAAACAAAATTGGTGAATTGGAAAAAGACAACAATTCACTGAAAAACAAAATTGGTGAATTGGAAAAAGACAACAATTCACTGAAAAATAAAACTGGCAAAATGGAAAAAGAATGCATTGAATCAAGAAATTCAATTGGCCAGATACAAAAGGAGCTAAAAAAGATAACTGAAGGAAATAATACTTTAAAAATTAAAATTGAACAAATAGATGTAAATGACTCAATAAGACTTCAAGAATCAGTTAAACAAAAACAAAAAAATGAAAAACTGGAAGAAAATATGAAATATCTCCTAGGAAAAACAACTGACTTGGAAAACAGATCCAGGAGAGACAATTTAAGGATTATCAGACTCCCTGAAAGCCACGATGAAAAAAAGAACCTGGATGCTATCTTCCAGGAAATCATGAAAGAGAATTGCCCTGATGTTTTAGAATCAGAAGGCAAAATTGGCATTGAAAGAATTCAGCGATCACCTCCAGAAAGAGACCCCAAAATTAAAACCCCAAGGAATATCGTGGCCAAATTTCAGGACTATCGCACCAAGGAAAAGATATTGCAAGCAGCTAGAAAGAAACATTTCAAATACCGAGGAACTGTCATTAGAATTACACAGGATCTGTCAGCTTCCACATTGAAAGATCGAAGGGCCTGGAACCAGATATTCCGAAAGGCAAAAGAACTTGGATTACAGCCAAGAATAAGTTATCCAGCTAGAATGAGCATCATCTTCCAGGGAAGAAGATGGTCATTCAATGATACAGGAGAATTTCACCTATTTCTAATGAAAAGACCTGATCTGAACAAAAAATTTGACCTCCAAATAGAGAACTCAAGAGAAACATAAAAAGGTAAAAAGGAAAACTCTTGAGAACTATATTCCTACTATAGGTATCCTTTAAAGAATGGCAGTATAATTTGATTTTTCTTTGATAATAATGGAAAAGAAATTAGAGGTGGAAGGGATACCATACTGAAAAAGAAAAAGGGGGGAGGGGGGAAAAGGAGGCAAAATAAAGTAAAAATAAAGGAGGTAAAATAAGGCAAAATCTCATAAAGAGACATAGAAGATCTAATATAATTGAGGGGAAGAAGGGAGGGCGATGAGTATTGTGTAAACCTTACTCTCATTAGATTGGACTCTAAGAGAGTATATCAGACACATTTGGCTTCAAAGAAAGCACTGACCCTCCTTGTGGGAAGGTAGGAGGGAGGGGAGAAAAGGAAAGGGATAAACTAATAGAAGGATTAGGGGAAAGGTATAAAGGGGAGGGAGGGACTCTAAAGGGAGGAGGATTATTGGTGGGAGGTGGTAATCAAGAGCAAAGTACTGGGGAGGGGGGAAGGGAGAGAGGTGAAAGGGAAGAGAAAATCATAACTCTGGGTAAATAAGATGGCAGGGAATACAGATATAGTTATTTTAACTGTGAATGTGAATGGGATGAACTCTCCCATAAAACGGAAGCGGGTAGCAGACTGGATTAAAAGCCAGAATCCTACAATATGTTGTTTACAAGAAACACATCTAAAACATAGAGATACATACAGAGTGAAGGTAAAGGGCTGGAGCAGAATCTTCTATGCTTCAGGTGAACAAAGAAAGGCAGGGGTAGCAATCCTTATCTCGGATCAAGTAAAAACAAAAATAGATCTAATTAAAAGAGATAAGGAAGGAAACTACATTTTACTAAAGGGTTACATAGACAATGAAGCAGTATCAATACTTAACATATATGCACCAAGTGGTATAGCATCCAAATTCCTAGAGGAGAAGTTAAGAGAGATGCAAGGAGAAATAGACAGTAATACTATACTAGTGGGAGATCTCAACCTTGCTCTCTCAGAATTAGATAAATCAAATTCCAAAATAAATAAGAAAGAAGTTAGGGAGGTTAACAAAAGGCTAGAAAAGTTAGGTATGATAGATCTCTGGAGGAAATTGAATGGTGATAGAAGGGAGTATACTTTTTTCTCAGGGGTTCATGGAACTTATACAAAAATTGATCATGTGTTAGGGCATAAAAACCTCAAAATCAATTGCAGAAAAGCAGAAATAGTAAATGCATCCTTCTCAGATCATGATGCAATAAAACTCACATGTAATATAAGGCCAGGAGAAAATAGACCACAAGTTATTTGGAAATTAAATAATCTAATCCTGAAGAACGAATGGGTGAAAGAGCAAATTATAGACACAATTGAAAATTTCATCCAGGAGAATAACAACAATGAGACAATATACCAAAATTTGTGGGACTCGGCTAAAGCGGTTATAAGGGGTAATTTTATATCTCTAGATGCTTACTTGCGTAAAACAGAGAAGGAGAAGATTAATGAACTGGGCTTACAATTAAAAAAGCTAGAAAAAGACCAAATTACAAACCCTCAATTAAATACCAAATTGGAAATTCTGAAAATTAAAGGGGAGATCAATAAAATTGAAAATAAGAAAACTATTGAATTAATAAATAAAAGTAAGATTTGGTTTTATGAAAAAACCAACAAAATAGATAAGCCTTTAGTTAATTTGATTAGAAAAAGAAAAGAGGAAAATCAAATTATTAGTCTCAAAAATGATAAGGGAGAACTTTCCTCCAATGAAGAGGAAATTAGAGTAATAATTAGGAGTTTCTTTGCCCAACTTTATGCCAATAAATTTGATAATGTAAATGAAATGGAGGAATATCTACAAAAATATAGATTGCCCAGATTAACAGAAGAGCAAATAAATTATTTAAATAGCCCTATTTCAGAAAAAGAAATAGAACAAGCTATTAATCAACTCCCTAAGAAAAAATCTCCAGGACCAGATGGATTTACATGTGAATTTTACCAAACATTCAAAGAACAATTAATCCCAATACTATATAAACTATTCGAAAAAATAGGGAAAGAAGGTGTACTACCAAATTCCTTCTATGACACAGATATGGTGCTGATAGCTAAACCAGGTAGGGAGAAAACTGAGAAAGAAAACTATAGACCCATTTCCCTAATGAATATTGATGCAAAAATTTTAAATAAGATTTTAGCAACAAGATTACAGAAAGTCATCCCCAGGATAATACATCATGACCAAGTAGGATTTATAGCAGGAATGCAGGGCTGGTTCAATATTAGGAAAACTATTAGCATAATCAATTATATTAATAACCAAATTAATAAAAACCATATGATTATCTCCATAGATGCAGAAAAAGCCTTTGATAAAATCCAACACCCATTCCTATTAAAAACACTGGAGAGTATAGGAATAAATGGGCTTTTCCTTAAAATGATTAGTAGTATCTACTTAAAACCTTCAGCAAGCATCATATGTAATGGAGTCAAACTAGAACCATTCCCAATAAGATCAGGAGTGAAACAAGGCTGCCCACTGTCACCATTACTATTTAATATTGCATTAGAAATGTTAGCTTTAGCAATAAGAGAAGAAAAAGAGATAAAAGGAATCAGAGTAGGTAGTGAAGAAACCAAATTATCACTCTTTGCATATGACATGATGGTATACTTAGAGAACCCTAGAGACTCAACTAAAAAGCTACTAGAAACAATTCACACCTTTAGCAAAGTGGCAGGATACAAAATAAATCCACATAAATCATCAGCATTTTTATATATTACCAATAAAGTTCAGCAGCAAGAGATACAAAAAGAAATTCCATTCAAAATAACTGTTGATAGTATAAAATATTTGGGAATTTATCTGCCAAGGGATAGTCAGGAACTATATGAACTAAATTACAAAACACTTTCCACACAAATCAAATCAGACCTAGTCAATTGGAAAAACTTAAAATGCTCATGGGTAGGACGAGCGAATATAATAAAAATGACAATACTACCCAAACTAATTTACTTATTTAGTGCCATACCAATCAAACTCCCAAGAAATTATCTTACAGATCTAGAAAAAATAGTAGCAAAGTTCATTTGGAAAAACAAAAGGTCTAGAATTTCAAGGGGATTAATGAAAAAAAAGGCTGAAGATGGTGGACTTGCTGTACCAGATCTAAAACTATATTATAAAGCAGCGGTCATCAAAACCATTTGGTACTGGCTAAGAAATAGAGTAGTAGATCAGTGGAATAGGATAGAATCACAAGACAAACTAGGCAATAACTATAGCAATTTGGTTTTTGATAAACCCAAAGACCCCAGCTTTTGGGATAAGTATTCACTATTTGACAAAAACTGCTGGGAAAACTGGAAACTAGTGTGGAAGAAATTAGGGCTTGACCCACATCTAACACCACATACCAAGATAAGTTCTAAATGGGTTCATGATCTGGATATAAAGAGTGATTTTGTAAACAAGTTAGAGGAACATAATATAGTTTACCTCTCAGACCTGTGGAGATGGAATAAATTTATGTCCAAAGAAGAACTGGAACTCTTAATTGAAAACCAGATACATAACTGACTATATTAAGTTAAAAAGTTTTTGTACAAACAAAACCAATGCAGACAAGATTAGGAGGGAAGCAATAAATTGGGAAATCATCTTTACATTTAAGGGTTCTGATAAAGGTCTCATCTCTAAAATATATAGAGAATTGTCTCATATTTATAAAAATTCAAGCCATTCTCAAATCAATAAATGGTCAAAGGATATGAACAGACAATTTTCAGAGGATG
>JAJPUD010011066.1:30871-56903 GCA_023553655.1 Myrmecobius fasciatus | reverse complement strand
CTTGAGACTAACAATTTGATTTTCCTCTTTCCTTTTTCTTATCAAATAAACTAAAGGCTTATCTATTTTGTTGGTTTTTTCGTAGAACCAACTCTTAGTTTTATTTATTAACTCAATAGTTTTCATCTTTTCGATTTTATTAATTTCTCCTTTTACTTTTAGAATTTCCAATTTGGTATTTAATTGAGGGTTTTTAATTTGTTCTTTTTCTAGTTTTTTTAATAATAAGCCCAATTCGTTGATCTTTTCTTTCTCTATTTTATGCAAGTAAGCATCTACAGATATAAAATTGCCCCTTATAACCGCTTTGGCTGTATCCCACAAATTTTGGTATGTTGTCTCCTTATTGTCATTCTCCTGGATGAAATTATTGATTGTGTCTATGATTTGCTCTTTCACCCATTTGTTCTTCAGGATTAGATTATTTAATTTCCAATTAACTTTTGGTTTATTTTCTCCGGGCCTTATATTGCATGTGATTTTTATTGCATCATGATCTGAAAAAGATGCACTTGCTATTTCTGCCTTTCTGCATTTGATTTTGAGGTTTTTATTCCCTAACACGTGGTCAATTTTTATATAGGTTCCATCGACTGCTGAGAAAAAGTAAACTCCCTACTGTCTCATTCAACTTTCTCCATAGATCTATCTTACCTAGCTTTTCTAACAATTGGTTTATCTCCCTAGTTTCTTTCTTGTTAATTTTGAGGTTTGATTTATCTAATTCTGAGAAAGCGAGGTTGAGATCCCCCACTAGTATAATTTGGCTGTCTATATCTTCTTGCATCTCTCTTAATTTCTCCCCTAGGAATTTGGATGCTATTGCACTAGGTGCATATATAATTAGTATTGATATTGCTACATTATCTATGGTACCCTTTAATAAAATATAGTTTCATTCCTTATCTATTTTGATTAGATCTATCTTGGCTTTTACTTGATCTGAGATAAGGATTGCTACCCCTGCTTTTTTTTTTTTTGTTCACCTGAAGCATAATAGGTCCTGCTCCAGCCTTTTACCTTCATCCTTTATGTGTCACTATGTTTTAGATGTGTTTCTTGTAGACAACATATTGTGGGATTCTGGTTTTTAATCCAGTCTGATATACACTTCCGCTTTGTGGGAGAGTTCATCCCATTCACATTCACAGTTAAAATAACTAATTCTTTATTTCCTGCCATCTTATTTACCAAAGTTATGTTTTCCCTTTTTCTTTCCACTTTCTCCCTTCCCCCCTCCTCAATACTTTGCTTTTGATGACCCCCTCCCCCAAACAATACTCCACCCTTTAGATCCCCTCCCCCTGTTTTTACTCCTTTCCCCTGATTCTTCTATTTTCCCTTCTATTAGTTTGTCCCTTACTTTTCCTCCTTTCCCTCCCACTTCCCTCTAGCAACAGACAAGTTTCTATGTGAAATCAAAGGTATGATACACACTTTTAGAGTCCAACCTTATGAGAATAAGATTTACACAATGCTCATCTCCCTCCCCTCTTTCTCTCAATTATATTAGGTTTCCTTTGCCTCTTCAAGTGATTTTACCTTGTTTTTACCTCCTTTTTTTTAGATTTTATTTTACCACTTTTTCCCTCTTTTCCCCAGTATGACAACCTTTTCCCCTCTACTTCTCTTTTTCATATTATCAATGTAATATCTAGTTAATTATACCCCCAAACTTTAAGTATCCCCCTAGCAGAAATAAAGTTCTCAAGAGTCCTTTCGTTTTTACATTTTTATGCATATCTTGAGTTCTGTGTTTGGATGTCGAATTTTTTGTTCAGATCTTGTCTTTTCATTAGAAATAGGTGAAATTCACCTATATCATTGAATGACCAACTTCTTCCCTGGAGGACAATGCTCATTCTATCTGGATAAGTTATTCTTGGCTGTAATCCAAGTTCCTTTGCCCTTTGGAATATCTGGTTCCAGGCCCTTCGATCCTTCAATGTGGAGGCTGACAGATCCTTTGTGATTCTAATTATTGATCCTCGGTATTTGAATTGTTTCTTTCTAGCTACTAGCAGAATCATTTCCTTGGTGCTATAGTCCTGAAATTTAGCCACGATATTCCTTGGGGTTTTAATTGTGGGGTCTCTTTCAGGAGGTGATCGGTGAATTCTTTCAATGGGGATTTTGCCTTTTGATTCTACAATCTCAGGGCGGTTTTCTTTCAGGATTTCCTAGAAGATAGTGTTTAGATTCTTTTTTTCATCATGGCTTTCAGGAAGTGCAATAATCTTTAGATTGTCTCTCCTAGATTTATTTTCCAAGTCAGTTGTTTTTCCTGGGAGGTATTTCATATTTTCTTCTAATTTTTCATTTTTTTTTTGTTTTTGACTGATTCTTTTTTTTAAATAAAGCTTTTTATTTACAAATGATATGAGTGATTTTTCTGCATTGGCCTTTGCAAAAACTTTTTTTCCCAAGCTTTTCCCCTCCTTCCCCCCACCACACACCCCTAGATGACAGGTAATCTAATACATGCTAAATAGGATAAATTATATGACAAATACAATACATGTATACCTATCTATACAGTTATCTTACTGCACAAGAAACATCAGATCTAGAAAGAGAAGAAGAAAAAAAACAATCTAAGAAGGAAAACAAAATGCATGGAAATATTCATAGGAAATGTTAAAATGCTGTGTTGTGGTTCACACTCAGTTCCCACAGGCCTCTCTCTGAATGTATATGACTATCTTCATCACTGAACAATAGGAACTGGTTTGAATCACATCATTGTTGAAGAGAACCATGTCCATCAAAATTGATCATCGTATAGTCTTGTTGCTGTGTATAATGTTCTCCTGGTTCTGCTGATTTTACTCAGCATCAGTTCATGCAAGTCTCTCCAGGCCTCTCTGAAATCCTCCTGTTGGTCGTTTCTTACAGAACAATAATATTCCATAACAGTCATATACCATAATTTATTCAGCCACTCTCCAATTGATGGGCATCCTTTCAATTTCCAGTTTCTTGCCCCTACAAAAAGGGCTGCCACAAACATTTTTGCACATCTGGGTCCCTTTCCCTCCTTTAAAATCTCTTTGGGATATAGGTCCAGTAGAAACACTGCTGGGTGTTTGACTGATTCTTCAAGTCTTAGTGAGTCATTCACTTGCATTTGTTCAATTCTTATTTTTAAAGTGTTGTTTTCTTCAGTTACCTTTTTAAGCTCCTTTTGTAACTGGCCCATTGAATTTTTTTGTTCATTGCACTCTTTTTCCACTTCACTAATTTTATTTTTCAATAAATTCGTGTCTTTTTCATATCTCTTTTGCAGGGCGTCATATCCTTCTTGCACTGATTTCAGTTTATTTTCCCACTTATCCTCCAGCTCTCTTTTGAGGTTCTTTATGCAATCTTCCAGAAAGGCCTTTTGAAAAAGTGACCAGTGATGGTCTTTAATACCTTCTTCTGGTATTTTGTTTAAAGGAACCTCAAGATCTGGGGTCGTGGCTTCTTTGTCTTGATAAAAGCTGCCTATGGTCAGAGCTCTCTTTTGCTTCTTCATTTTTTTTAGACAGCATGGATATCTCTTTAAGGTAGGGGGAAAAAAAACGGCGGCTGAATGTGCGGCTGAAGATCTTTGCCCTGGGGCACTTTGGCGAATTAACTTAAGGTGCTGGGCCAGTGGGGGCTAGGACTAAATCCGAATTACTCCTTAAACAAGGCAAGTCTGCCAGAACACCTGCCCCCAATCAGGGCAGAGTGACCCGAGTGCCTCAGATAAACTCCAGGTTTTTGGAATTTGGAGTTTGAAGTTTGGAATTTCTGCCACGATGAGCTGAGCTGAGTCCCACCCTCAATCCCGGCCTACACAGGAGTCCTTTATTTATCTCTCAGTCTGAGTTAGACAAACCTGATATGAAGTTCTTCAGAAAAATGTCCAAATATTTCTGGATTCGTTGACTTGAAGGTCAGTTCAGAGGCTTATTTTATTGTTGATTTGAGAGAAGGTCAGAGGAGAGGCAGAGAGTCACCTTTTCACTCTGCCATCTTGGCTCCGCCCCTATCCTTGGCTCCACCCCTATCTATAATAGATTATAAACAGAAGAAATAAGGCTGTTTTGGCATGAACTGTTTTGGTGAACCCCATGCTGTCTCTTTGTAATCGCTGGGTCCCCTTTTATAACATAACATTTGGTAGCCTTGTTTAACACAGAAAATTAAGAAAGGTGTCAGTGATATATTGTCAACTCTACATCAACAGTGTCAAAATCTTGGTAAGTTTTTCATTAACTAGGATAGAGACAAACTACTTTCCTGAGAACTGGAAACTTAAGTGAAAAAACAGAGTAGGAGATAGGATGGTTGCTTGAATAATTTCAGGACAGCTTTCCTAAGAAAAACTTTGATGTTAGGGATGATATTCACACACGCAAAAAAGCCCCAAATATGTACAGGAAATCTACACAGTAGCAGCTGAGCTATGCTGAAAATAGCTCCCTAATTGAAACCTCTATGAAAGAGAACTGGAATTTAGCTCATTTGGTGAGACTATTTTTAAAATAGCCCAGATCAAAACATTAAAGACTGCAAAGAAGTGCCTGTCCATGAATTATAAAAAAAAGGTGAATTTTGTCTTAAGAAGCCTTTAAGCAACTCTCTTTGTTGCCTTTTGCACTTTGTCTATTCAGTGCCCTCATGCTGCTCACTGTAGTTCATAATATGTAGTACTTTTTCCACTTATGCAGCCATTATCCAAGTTCACACACTTATACTCTTTTGTCTGGGAAATTATAATAGCCTGTTAATTGGGATTCTAGTCCTTCCCTTCTCCTAATCATTCTTCCACACAGCTTCCAAAATAATCATCTTTATCTTCTACAAATTGGAATATATCATTCGCTACTCAAAAACTACTGTTTTGCATTTTTCATTGTTTCAGCTTAGCATTTAGGTTCCACACAATCTGGTACCAATCTACCTTTCCAATTTTATTTTATATTATTTCCTTTCACATGTATTTATTCCAGTCAAAGTGAGTTACCAACTATTCCCTCTCTGGGAAATCCTATATCCTATTCCTGCCCATGTTTTACAATATACTTTCTCTCATTTTTGTCTTTGGAAATTATGAAAATGATTTCAATTTGAATGCCTCTTCCTCCATAAAGACTTCTTGGATTACCTTGCAATGCCCTACACCCTTTAAAATAATCTGATATTTATTTTTTTCTGTGTACATGTTGTATGGACTTAGAACTGTGCCTTGAACATTTTAATACTTAATTGAATTTCTATGCAGGATCCTAAAATTTTATATTGCCTTTTTCCTCTGTTAAATATCACATTTTAAGCATCTATTTTGGTGGAGTCATCTGTGTTTGGTTTAGTTATTAAGATTTTTGTAAATTATTAGAATAAATGCATACATGATTATCAAATATACAAATGACATAAATCATTGTGATAGTTAATACAACGAATGACCGAATGCATATTTTAAAATATCTCTGTAAGCTAGTATGATAGTAAAAATGAAGTAATATTTTAAGGGAAGAAATGCAAAGTCCTACATTAGTTCAAAATATGAACTTCACAGATTTTGTCTGAGGGAATAACTGGGAAGTATTCTGCATCAAAAAAATAGAAATTTCAGAGAACTTCAAACTCATTTTAAGTCAACATTTTCATTTGATAGCCAAAAAATTTTAATGTTATATTTCTTTAAGAAAAGGGTAATGTCCAGAATGAAGGAGGTAATAATTTTATGGTAGTCTTTCACTATCAGACTAGGAGACACACATTCAAAAACTCACTGAAAAAAGCATAGTTCTAGAGAAGGCTGAATAAACAGGCAAAAGGATCAGAAAACATGCTATATAAGCATTGGCCAAAGGATTAAGAACTCTATTTCTTAAAATGTAAAGACTGGATTGAGGGAATCATGGATATGTTAAGTATCTTCAAATATAGGAAAGGAAAGAATTTGCCTCATTCCATTTGACCTTATAGTGCACAATTACAAGTCATTATTGGGAGAAAGTTTCAAAGAAGTAGGTTTTATTATGATGCAAGGAAAAACTTAGAAGGAGTTGTTCTTTAGTCATGTTTTAATCACGTCTAACTCTATGAGCCAAATGGAGTTTTCTTGGCAAAAAATAATGGAGTGATTTGCCATTATAGTAAGTCTTTGTGGTAAGAACTGTTCTCAGAAAGATGGGTCTTCCTGATTCCAAATCCAATGTTTCCACTTCATCATTAGTTCCCAAGTGAGGCAGATAGAGCTTAAGAGGATTGCCTAATCCACAGTGAGTGTCTCAGTCTAGTTTTGAACTAATATTTTTCCTGAATTTAAGTGCAGCACTCTACCCACTGCACTGTCTGGCTTGTCAGCAATTAGAACAGTCATAAAAGACACAGATACATAAAAATTTCCTCTCCCTCAATACCACATCCAGAAATTTATAAGTAAAGGCTGAATAACCATTTTTCTAAATATTTTTAGAAACAATTTTTATTCATATATAGATTATATAAGATGGCCTCTTAGATTTCTTCTAACTCTAAGAATCTCAGATTCTGTCATCTTTAGCTTTATACCCTCAACTATTTGTCACAGAGAACAGTTCTTCATTTGTAACATATCTGATCTCTAAAGTCCCTTGCTTCTAGAACATTGTGTGTTTCAGTGTCAATAACCTTATTACGTTAGTAACTGAGAGCTTAAAGTGTTATCTCTATGTAGACGTTTGTGTTTTTTTAAAAAATTGATTATCAGAGAGTCAGTAGGTTATGACAACCCAAATATTCTAAAAGTAAATTTGAGACATTGAAGTATAAGGAAAATTCCTGGATTGAAAAATCCCTAATTTTGCAATCTTCATTTATATGCAATGGTATTTAGTGCAGCCATCTCTAGAAGCTAACACCTCTTCCAGCAAACATCAACCTTTTATTTCAACTTCTCTAATGCAAGTGCTTAGAACAGTGCCTGGCACAGAGTAGGTGGTACATAAATGCTTACTCTCTTTCCTTACCCTTCTAATACACAGCCAAATCATATCGGCTATTCAAAAATCTCAGCCAAATAAAACAGAAAAGAAAAGTTATCATAGATGTTAAATCAATCAATAAATAAAATAGAATGAATTTTTATAAGTAATGTGGTTCAGTAAAAAGAGAATGTTTAAAGTTAAAGTACGTAAGTATACATCTCAGTTTCTCTTCTTATTATTGCCTGTGCCATAGAGCAAATCATTCCATCTCTCTGGGTTTCAGTTTCTGCCTTTGTAAAATGGAGTGGGTTAATCATTCAATTGAAAGGTAATTACTAAATGCCTTCTGTGTGCCAGGTACTGGGTTAGGCGCAGATGTAATAAGTTTAAAGAAATAATCCCTATTCACAATGAGTTTACATTCTAATATAAAGGGAGATGAAAAACACATACACAGGGGAAGCTAGGTGATGTAGGAGATAGCACACAGCCCTGGAGACAGGAGTATGTAAGTTTGAATATGGCTTCAGACACTTGACACTTAATAGCTGTTTGGCCTTGGATATCAATTAACCCCAAATAGCTCATCAGGAAAAAAAAAAGAAAAAGGAATAATTACATACGTAATGCATATATATATATATATGTATATATATATATGTCATAAATACAAATTTTACTTATACATAGAAGTTAAATTTCTATTCTTTCAGAAGATATTCACTGTTGGTACAATCAGGAAAGAGTTCCTGAAGAAGGTGGCATATTTTAAAAGAAGAAATGTAATGTAGGGAAAGAGGTAAAAAGAGAGTGTATTCCAGGCTTGGGGATACTTAGTGAAAAGTCATAGAGATGAGAGATAGAAGACAGTGAGTGAAGTAGAAAGAGAAAGTGACTTTAGTTCTTATCTCTGAAGCATTATCTTAGTCTTAAATGCAAGATAATGGCTGAGAAAAAAACATTTTAGTTTTTAAAAAATATTGTTTTCCTTCTTTTACCCAAAATGCAATATGAGACCTCGCATGTTTCATTGTGTTCATTGATTTATCTTGTGCTATGTACTCTGTGTCTATTCACAGCTCATCATATCCAAGCTAAGAAAGACATGATTGTCAAAAATAGCCTTGGCAAAAACCCCAGTGTCATCTCAACCACAAGGCAATTTGATGATAAGCTTTCAGATAGATGTCTGGCCATTTATGTGGGGAAGAGGGTGGGGTGGATAGAGGGCAGCAAATATATATCAGATTCCAATTCTTTTCCAGGATCTTTCCAAATCCAATTAAATTTGAAAATGTTTCTAGTGGAAAATACAGAGTATTATCTTGATCTTGAAACCTCAGAATACTGAGCCAAGGTCTAAGTATTTCAAGACACTTCAAAAGACTCTTCTAAGTGAGTATCTCTACACTTGAGAGAAATATGAAGGTAAGCAATAGAAGGAATAGAAAAGATAGGAAAATTGCATTGTTTATTGTCTAAATTGTTCTAAGCTGAAAGGTGCTACAAATCGTGGAAGTTGCCTCTCTAGTTATTGTTTCTTAGTCATTATAATTTGCCTCATACCATAACTCATGAAACTTCCATTACTTCCATTAAGGTAAAATTCTTCCAAGTACTTTGAAACTATGAGCTCTCATTGACTTGCTGAATGTTTTCCTTGAAATTAGATTGATATAATGTTATATGTTCATTTAAATCTAATGGCTTTCCTAGAGCCCCAGAGTAAAGAAAATGAGTTTCATTAATTTCCCTAATAGCATCACTGAAAGACATAATGCAGGTACCTAAAAATTCTTTTGTTTTTAATCTTTTCCTTTCCCTTTCCTCAAATGAATTTTTTTGAGACAAAAAGAAATTTTCTCTGTGTGGATTTGTCCATGAAAGGGGATTTCAACCATTTGGGACATAATGCTTCATGACATCTTTATATTCACTGCTGATGTTTATTTCACAATTTGGTCATTTATTGCTCCATAAATTGTGACTTCCATGGTTTCATTTCATTGTCCTTCTATGTTTCCTCCTCCTCTGAAGAAAATGGAGACCAATTGGTTCAGCCATCTTTACTTGGCTTTTTGAATTAGTGACCTGCCATCAAGAGACATTAAGTGATTATTATCATAAAGGCAGAGATTATTATGATTGAAATAGAAGTAACATATGTATGGGTTTCTTTTTCATATTGCTTCTGAAAGGAAAAGATAATGCTCAAAAAACCATTTCTCTAGCTATTTGAAATTGAGCTTTATTTTAGAAATAAATAGTAATGGTGGAAGATTTGCAGTTATATAATAATTATTCCAAAGTGCCAAAATAATATAAAATGTGCCCATCCTAAATGTCATGGCTAAAAGGAAACAAATCAAAGCTACATTATTCCCTTGTCAGTTTATCAATAAACACTTTTTAATCATATACTTCATGCCAGGTACTGTGCTAAGAAGTAAGAGAGGTAAAATACAGTTGCTGTATTCAAGGACTTTACAATTTAATAAAGAAGAAAATGTCTAAACAATCTATATGTAGGCTAAATTAGACATAATCAACAGAAGAAACACAGAATTAATCAAGATCAGAAAAAGATTCCTATAGAAAGTAAGATTTTAGCTGAAACTTGGCAAAAGCTAGGGAGAGCTAAAAAGAAACGATGAGAAAGAAGGAAAGTATAATTAGCAAATGAATTGTCTGGCAACCTGTTTGAATTTCTTTTATTGAAAATCATTATTTGCTTGAACTACAGTTTTCTGCTTTAAATTATATAAGTGCTTAGGAATGAGACCTCAGGTATTTGGAGAATTCCCAGGTTGCCTAATATAGAGACACTTTGCTTGTCTCTATTCCCCTGCCATTGGATACAAGTAGATGCCTTTGACTCCCCTGGAATAGGATACCTTTAAAAACTGTCATACAGCAATAGTCTCTTTCTTTCATGCAAATGCTTTCCTGATTCATTGAAAGGGCAGTAGCCACACACAGTTCACATACATCAATGCTTCTATGAAATTGCACCAAGAAATAAACCAGGAGGTTCCCTTATCGCTTTTACCATTGCCTCTGAGAAATGGCCCTGAGAAAAAACTGAGCAGCTTTCCTGGATATGTTTTATTTATTTATTTATTTATTTATTTTTCTGTTCTGTTTTGTTCTTAGTTACTGATGGAAATTCCCAGTAGACTAGAAGTATGAGCCTTGGCAACTTTGAAGACAGAATTCCAGGTGGGATTTCACAGTTAGCCTTATAGGGATCCCTGATAGTATCTGGGACTGGAGCCTGAATGAGGCTTAGAATTTGGGACTGTGATTTATAAGTACTGAGAGAACTATGAACTTAATTCCCTTCCCTTCCCACAAGACTAAGGTCATATGAATGAGGAAGAATGAGGAGGGATTTAGCTTCATATAGTGAGAAGTATGGTTATATATTTGTGATCATACATTTGAAGTAAAATTTCTCTGTAAAAGCTAATGCAATTGTTAAATGTTTGAATGGGACTAAAGTGCAAGTTACTATTCCCTCCAACCAGGAGAGCAAAATCAGTGGGGGCTGAAACCATTAGCAGAAAGCCTACTCCAAATGACCTTAAAAATACTAGAAGATTCCCAAAGAGAGGAAAATGTAATATATCTGGCCTTCAGGCAGTGAAGATCAAAGTATTTAGTGTCATGACTTTATGTAAATGATATTTCTTTGACTTTCACAAGTACATTTTGACTCCATACACCATAAGTATCAAAAAAAGTTACCAATCTTAGTATATGTACATTGCCCCCATCCACAAGAACTTAAAATCTCATAGGGGAAAATAATAAATAAAAAGTCATTTATGTAGCAATATACTCTGTGACATATGCCCAGATGGCTAATAGAACAAGTAAAGTTGATACTCAAAAGAGGAAAATATCAACATACACTGGAATGACAAAAAAAGAAATGAGAATGTGAAATTTGAATTGGGCCTTAAGAATAGCAGAAATTAAATAAAGAAGGTAAACATTCAAGGGAGGTAAAATATAATCTAAAATACTAAGAGGTATAAATTAATTTGGTATATTTGATTGATCAGTTCAGTGACTGGTACACCATAGGCACTTAGTAGTTGACAGATTAAATTTACTGTTATTAAATATACCAGTCAGCTACAGTAAACCAATTAAGATGGGAAATAAAATTAAAAAAAATATTGGTGGCAAATAATTATTCTTCATAATATAAGTACAAAGAGGGAGCTTGCAAATTTTCTAATTGTTCTTCCCTTTGGGAGAAATATTCCTTTTGGAATACTCATAGAGAAATATAATTTTGTTAGCTATGAGAGTGAAGATCTATCAACATATTTGAAAAGAATGATTTCCAGGCTTTAGAAATTCTTTGCTCCATCCACAATAAACAGATCCTCAAGTATAGAATCTAACATGTCACAATTGCTTCATTACAATTTGCTGATACAATAGTGAAATCTAACTTAAAAACTGGCAGGATTTGAACTGGATATTTTATGAGCCCTGTCCTACATGATGTTACATGAGGTACACATTGACATGAGACTAATTTTTAGCTTTCCTCTTTGTAAAGGCCAAAAAAGTAAAACCTGATATTAACAATATTCTTAGTATCTGAAAATGTATAGATATTGGATATGAACAACTTTAAGATTAGTTCCCAGATGACTAAAATTCTTTGAACTCTACTTGTGAATCTAATTTTGAGAAAATATTAAATCTATGAAATTCTGAACATAACTTTTTTGCCTCAGTAAAGATATCTTTTTAGTCATTTAAACTTTCATGTGTAACATCTCCTCCAACATTATTTCCATGATATCACACTGTGAAATATGAGCCTGAAACATCTGGTAATTTGTAATTCTGTTCCATAAATCTAGAGGGTAGTAGGAGGTCACAAATGTGAATACCTATAATCAGCACTTACAAACTGGCATGCCAAAAAGTACCTTTTCTATATTGTATTTTAATTTGAAATATATTAATATTTGTAGTAATAAAAACAAGATTGTAATGTATATCAATATTCATATGTTTTATCCTATGCTTTTCAATTTTGCTTCATCCAATACACTGATATATAATTTATCAAAATAAAATTCCACAAAACACTTAAAGGAGGAATTAGCAATCAGCAAATAAATAAATTGTACTACATTTTCACTGTAATATAAAATGTAATTGCTTGTTTTGAATAGAGGCTTGATCCTTTCTTTAATAAATGTAATTATTTGCAGACCCTTCCTTTCTGTTTTGAAGTGAAAGATTTATGAAAGATAAAGATACTGCATTAATAAAATATAATTACCTCTTCACTTAGAAATTTAGGGTTGCATGATAAAATGAATTGGACAGATAATGGGCTTGTATTTAAGAAAACATCTTTATGAGTTCAAATCTGGCATAAACATTTATGAGGTTTATGATTCTGGGCAAGTCACTTAATACTGTTTACCTCTTTCCTCATCAAAATTAGCAAAATACTCCAGAATTTTGCCAAGAAATTCCAAATAGAGTCATGAAGAGTTAGAGATTACTGAAACAACTCAAAAACAACATGTACAATGAATTAGATTTTGAGTCAGAAGATCTGAGTTCTAGTCCTGTCTCTGCCCAATTACTAGCTATATCATGATAAGCAATTTTTACTTTCCTAAGCTTCATTTTCTCATTTCTAAAATGAGAATATTAAACTAGATTGTTTCTAAAGTTTCTTTCACTCTTAATAGTCTGTGTTACTATGAGCTCTAATTCAAAGTAATTTTAATGATTTACATGCTAGATGAAGGAGGCCAATTTTTCCATAAACCATTTGCTTCAGGAATATAACTAATTTTCTTCAGTTGAACTAAAATAGTTTTTGTTACTACAAATTGACCTACTTTTTTTCTCTATTTAGAGTTAAGATGAGTCCCTCAGATACAAGGCTTTTCTGACCTATTCTTAGGTAATCTGCTAGTTGCAAATGTGACAGAGAAACTAACTCATTAGAGCACTTTGGATGCTTGTGTGGGAAGACTTAGCATCTCCTTTTACTCTGATGTTTGACATTTTTCTCTCTAATGTGTAATCTACTGAGAGTTGCTAATCCTGAATGGGCTCCACTCAGTGGGAAGTAAAGAAATAGTTCATTATCTCATTGTGAAGTCACAAGTATCACAGATTTTGGTTTGGGCATTTTGTATACTGTTCTGATGAACCAACATTCATTTTTCAATTCGATGATCCAAAGACAAGGAGTCTATTCCATATCAGTCACATATAGGCATTTTGTAGATAAAGTGAGAGATAAAGGGAAAATATTTTAAATGTTTAATTATAGCTGGGGAAATCACTGCTGAATTTTCTGGGAAATTAAGAAAACTGGAGAATTTGAGGAACAAACTACAGAACAGCTGGAAAGAAATGATGCCAGAACAGAGGCCCTATTATTCTCTTTATTTATGTATTCATAGAACTTGTATACTTCTCAGATCTCTTCCATGGCCTAAAAAAAATCAAGTACTCATCATAAGCCAATCTGTAGTAAGGCTCCACAGGTTGCAGCGGCTGTTCTCTACATATAGCATAGGAGTGTCAATGTGTGACTAAAAAGGAAGCAGAATAGACATCTCTAGCTTTTTCTCTTTCACCCTTCTCCAAAGGAGACTTAATTCCTGCCAGGAGGGGAAGCAAATGATTAGATTAGGGCCAATAGAAACTTGGTCACTCTACGTTGTTCAAGGAGAAAGGGTTCCTGGGTAAAATAATTCTATGTATCTGCTCACTGAAATAGTGTTTGTTTAGGGAATATAATATTTAGTTTAAGATAATTTTTTAGCTGCTCATTATTGGGTGGGGGGAAGGACCTCAAGCTTTATATCAAGGGCTTCACTCCTTTCCCATCAAATATCAATTATACAATGAGTGAACTTATCAAACATCACTTATTAAGAAGTAAATTATCCAAATCAGAAGCAGATAGAAATAGTATAACGTATTTATACATAGGAATATATATGTATATATATTACATATATGTGTGTATATATATATATGTATATGTATATATACCAGATGACACAGAGTGAAAACATTCATCCATTTAGAATGAGTAGTAGATCACACCCCTGGAGAAGTTCTCTAAAGTTTTTAATATAGTAAGCTGGGGAAATGGATATGATAGAGATTAACAAATTTTATCATATTGGCTTTTTGGGGGGAGTCTTTTCCTTCAGAATTCAGAAGTGAGTTTGACCTCTGCCTCTTGAATCTGGATGACAGAAGTACCTCTAGTTAAGAAAGTAAGAAACCCAAGAAAAAGCTCCATGAAGACTAAAAACCCTGAAGATATTGGAAATCTCCCAGTTTCCAAGCTTTCCTCACCACTCACACAGGGCAGGACATTCATCTTCACCAATGAGGAGAGCCTCATATTAATGGGCTCTGAGACTTGGTTAACAAATAAAATAAAAGCTTAACTTTTCTAATTAAAAATACATATAATTAGTTAACTTATTAATTATAAGAATTATTATAATTAGGTACTTTAAAAATTTCTTGAGTTGAAAATATGTTGATTTTTACACATCTATTAAATAACTACTATGTTGTACTAGGCATTGTACTAAGCTTTGCATAAGCAAAGACAAAAAGAAAACAGTCCTTGTCCTGAAAAGTTTACAATTTAATGGAAGTACATTTATGGAAATATGCAAAATACATAAAACAAATAAAAGAGAATCTTGTATTAGTAGCAATAGCATCTGGAAGAATCTGTAAAAGCATGATAGAGAAAATGACACAAGCTGTCTTAAATGTGACTAAGTTAGTTAACAAATATTTAAGCTTCTAGTATGTCACTAAGACTATTTAATGTAGTGCCATATTAGGCACTACACTAAGGAAATATTAATCCATTTTATTTTTATAAAAACTCTTGAAATAGATGTTATTATGATCTCTTTTATAGATAAGGGAAGGGAAGAAGGGAAAGAAGAGGGAAAATTAAAATACTAGGCATCATGGTTTGTGGAAAAAAATTAATATACACAAATTCTGGAATTGTATTGGAGGTAATTTGTAAAGAGCTTTAAATGCCAGGAATGAAGTTTATAGTCTATGTAGACATAGCAAAGGACCATTATAATTTATTGAATAAGGAGGTTGCATAGTTAGACCAATGCTTTAGGAAAATCAATTTGGCAGCTACATGCAGGATACAAGGAAGAGAGCCCAGAAACTAATTAGAAAGTTATTGTAATGATCTAAGCAGGTGAAGCCTTAATTGAGGTGGTAGAAAGAAGAAAGAACAGAAAGGGAAGATATAGAAATAGAAACAATAAGATTTGGCAACTGATTTGTCAAGTAGGGAAGAGAATGAAAAGTTGAAGATAATACAAAGATTGCAAACCTAGTGCTTAATATGTTTTTTGACTGAGTGACTGACTTTCACAAAATCAAAAGCTATAAGATGTCAGAATTCTGTCAACTGACTTTAAATTCCCAATCCAGGGCTCTTTCCATTATGTAATGTATTTGTTCCTACTTTATCCTCACCTGTCCCCTACTTCTCCCTGCATCATTAAAGACACAGAGCAAGGGAGTCTATCTTGATGAAGCCCTCCCCGACTATTACAACTCACACTAAATTCTCTATTTCATACTGGAATTGTGCTCATTATTTGTATCATACATTTTGATAGACAATTATCACTTATCAATTGGTAATTTATCAATACTATTTTACTAATTAATGATAAAAAAGTTTAAGCATTATATTACTCTCTTATTACAAACATACATAATGTATCTGTCATTTAGGTTTTAAAGTCCATGAGAGCAGGAAGAAAATCGTATATTTCTTACTGTTCTTCATGGCACTTAACCTATCAGGTGCAAAATATAAAGTTCTGGGCTATAAGAACAATATTTTTATGCAACATCAGCATAATATTCCAAGGAATATAATTTCTATGCAAATAATTTCTTCAGGCCTCATAGGAAACAATGATCAGTTCAACATACCACAAGTGAGCTGATGGTTGACAATCATTAGGTAAATCTGTGTCCTAAAGGTATTGAAATGATGTAAATCAATGACCCCAAAGAAGCAAGACGATTGTAAAGAACTAGTTTTGCTTAACTTGCAAAAATACAGTTGTCAAGCACAGGACAAAGATTCATGTTAGCGTTGCTGTTCATCCTCAACTTCGGGTTTAATGAGCACCAAGACTTTCTGTTGTCTCCTTTTTTTATAATTTACAGAGATGATGCTTGAGTGGTGGTAAATATGGTCAAAATGTAGTGAAAAATCCACCAGACCTGAAAAGGCAAAGAGCAGAGGTGTTTTCTAAGGGATCATTACGAAGGGATGCTAGAAACCACATAATCAGCAAAAAAAAAATTAGTATGCAGGAAACATAGAAAACTTTATGATATAGATCTAGTTGCCTACCTGATAAGGGTTAGCATCTATCAATATCCCCTAATTCCCAGTGGTTTATATTTCAATGTATTCTATAGTGCAGGACAACGTTCATGAGTCATGGACTCTACAGAAATGTATACACATAAAATAGAATTATAAATAAATCATATAGAAATATAATTATTGAAATATATTTTAGGGTTCACAAATTCCATGTTAAGAATCCTGTCTCCTAAGGTCCTGTTTCTGATGCCCTGATCCTTCCTTTGTAATCTGTATCAGCCTGATTGTAGCTTACCACAACCTTAGAACAAACTACCCTCATGATAACCAAGAAAAAAACTCAGGATATATCTTATAAGACAAAATGCAATAGTAACAAGCACCTGATAACATTTTCTATCACAAAAAAAGTAGATGGCAAAAAGAAAAAAAGCAAAGAAAATTGGTAAAAGTCAATGTTTTGTTTCCTAGACAAAATTTTTCTTCCACTAATTAAAGTGTCTGTCTGTAAATTATATGGTTGCTGTTGGCCCAAGAACTATAATCAAGATGACATTTCAATGGTTCTAGGATTGGACCCAGAAATTACTGCTGATCACTTTTTAACATTGTTAGATAAATGTTAGAATCAATATTGATTCATATTAAAAGCACTAGAGAATATATGAATAAATGGGCTTTTCCTTAAAATAATCAGTAGCATCTATTTAAAATCATTAGCAAGAATCATTTGTAATGGGGACAAACTAGAACCATTCACAATAAGATCAGGAGTGAAAAAATGATGCATACAGTCAAAATTACTATTCAATATTGTATCAGAAATGTTAGCTTTGGCAGTAAGAGAAGAAAAAAATATTAAATGAATTAGAGTAGGTAATGAGGAAACCAAATTGTCACTCTTTGTAGATGGTATGATGATATAATTAGAGAACTCTAGAGATTCAACTAAAAAATTACTAGAAATAACTCACAACTTTAGCAAAGTTGCAGGATACAAAATAAATCCACATAAATCATCAACATTTTTATATATTACCAACAAAGTTCAGCAGCAAGAGATACAAAAAGAAATTCCATTCAAAATAACTGTCAATAATATAAAATGTTTGGGAATCTGTCTGCCAAGGGAAATTCAGGAACTATATGAACAAAACTACAAAACACTTTCCACACAAATAAAGTCAGACCTAATCAGTTGGAAAAATATCAAGTACTCATGGGTAGGCTGAATGAATATAAAAAAATGACAAAACTAATTAAATTTATCTACCTATTTAATGCCATACCACTCAAATTCCCAAGAAATTATTTTACAGATCTAGAAAAAATTGTAGCATAGTTCATCTGGAAGAACAAAAGGTCAAGAATGTCAAAGGAATTAATGGGGAAAAATGCTGATGAAAGTGGCTTAACTGGGCCAGATGTAAAATTGTTTTATAAAGCAGAGGTCATCAAAACCATTTGTTACTGGCTAAGAAACACAATAGATGACCAGTGGAATAGGATATGATCACAGGACAAAATAGGCAATAAATATAGCAATCTAGTGTTTGACAAACCCAAAGACTCCAGTTTTTGGGATAAGAACTCACTATTTGACAAAAACTGCTGGGAAAATTGGAAACTAGAATGGAAAAAATTAGGCCTAACACCACATACCATGACAAGTTCTAAATGGCTTCATGATTTAGACATAAAGACTAATATTATAAGCAAATTAGAGGATCATAGGATAGTTTATCTCTGAGATCTGTGGAGAAGGAAAGAATTTGTGTCCAAAGAAGAACTGGAACTCTTCACTGAACAACAGATAGATAATTTTGATTATAGTAAGTTAAAAAGTTTTTGTACAAACAAAACTAATACAGAGAAGATTAGGAGGGAAGCAATACATTGGGAAATTATTTTTACATTTAAGGGTTCTGATAAAGGCTTCATTTCTAAAATATATAGACTCAAATTTATAAGAATTGAAGCCACTCTCTCATAGATAAATGGTCAAAGGGTATGAACAGACAATTTTCATATGAAGAAATTAAAACTGTTTCTAGTCATATGAAAAGGTGCTCCAAATCACTATTGATCAGAGATATGCAAATTAAGATAATTCTGAAATACACTACACACCTCTCAGATTGGAGAAGATGACAGGAAAAGGTAATGACGAAAGTTTCAGCGGATGTAGGAAAACTGGGACACTGATACATTGTTGGTGGAACTGTGAATAGAGCCAACCATTCTGGAGAGCAATTTGGAACTATGCTCAAAAAGTTATCAAACTGTGCTCACTCACCCTTTGATCCAGCACTGTTACCCCTGAGCTTATATCCCAAGGAGATCTTAAAGGAGGGAAAGAGACCCACATTGCAAAAATATTTGTGGCAGCCCTTTTTGTAGTGGCAAGGAACTGGAAATTGAATGGATGCCCATCTATTGGAGAGTGGCTGAATAAATTATGGTATATGAATGTCATGGAATATTATTCTTCTGTAAGAAAAGACCAACAAGATTATTTCAGAAAGACATGGAGAGACTTATGTGAACTGATGTTAAGTGAAATGAGCAGAACCAGGAGATCATATACACGGCAACAAGAAGACTATATGTCGATCAATTCGGATGGATATGGCTCTCTCTTACAATGAGATGTTTCAAACCAGTTCCAATTGTTCAGTGATAAAGAATGCCATATCTAGGGAGAGGCCTGTGGGAACTGAGTGTGGTCCACAACATAGCATTTAACACTTTCTGTTAATGTTTGCTTGTTTTTTTTTTTCCTTCTCAGGTTTTCCTTCTTGTAAATCCAATTTTTCTTGTACAGCAAGATAAGTGTATAAATATATATCCAGATGTTCAATTTGTCCTATATTTTAATATAATTAACATGTATTAGACTACCTGCCATCTAAGGGAGTGGGTGGGGGGAAGAAAAAAAATTTGGAACAGAAAGCTTTACAAGAGTCGATGATGAAAAATTACCCATGCATATGTTTTGAAAATAAAAAGCTTCAATAATAATTAAAAACAATATTGAAAAGGAAGAAAGATTAAATAGCCACTGATGAGTAAATTGAAGTTTTAAAGGATTGAAAAAATAAACAAACTTATCTAAACATTAAATCAGAATAGGAAGATACAAAAATAGATTATATCTACCTACTCCTATTAAAAAAAAATACATAAATGTTCTTGAGTGCTTAAAAGACCAAAAAAAAAATGCTAAGCAGCCTCCCTTATCCTCAGTCAATTCACATTCTAATGAATAAGCACTGTTTTTCTTTGCTTTTTTTTTTCTTTCTGATTTCCATAACTTCTATCTGCACAATTTCCAATCCACTTTTTCACCATGGCTCAGAAAATTAAATTTTCTGTAGTACATTTTAGAGGTATTTCTCCTTTGTATTTACAGTCTAGCTGCTAACCCAACCAATCTAACTTGAAATCTATCTGGGAGATATTGCTATTGTCCAGAGCTTACCACTAATCTTTCCCGTTGATTACGCTGTGGGATACAGCTACAGAAATACTGTTACAGACTCCAGGTTTAATGTCTCAAGAAAGGATTCCCTGTAGAGAAATGTCAGTTTGATCAACCTTAATTTAGATAACAACTGAACCATCTGGTTCTGATTTGTGTAGACACTAAAAAAATAAAAATCAGTTAGTAGCTAGTTTGCCCACATACTGCTTCACAGCTGCATCATTTCATTTAAGTGATGGTAGCTGCAATAAGGAAAAGGGAGAACAAATTTATTTTTTATTAACCCTGATTCATACACTCAATATTTTAGTCTTTGTCCTAACATACTTAGGTTCAGAGAGAGTTGCTAAAATGAATAAAATTCATTGGATCATAAAGGAAGATAGAAAAGTTAAATGATCTGAAATACATTTTATATGAGAGTTTCATTTTTCAATAAACCTTCAGAAAACATGCCTATATGCTCCAGGAAGGAATATGTTACTGCCACATAGGAGATTTCAATAACTTCAGACATTCACAAAGGATTATTTAGATGTTTATAATGGAAGGAAAATGTTTCCTGTCAAAATGTGCTGAGTTATGTTTTCTGGGGAGACTTCTCCAACAGAAACCCATACCATAGACCAAAAAAAGATTTTCAAAAATAGTCTGTCTTTGAAATAGCAGCAGATACTTCTAAAGGATTACCACATTTTTAATTCCTGTATACATTTTTAAGTTGTTTAAGTTCTGGCACAGCACAGACATTAACACATAAGGATTGCTTCCCTCCTCTCCACTTCTGCCCACTGAATGCTGTTTTGTACTTGTCAACTGAGTTCAAATGTTGTCAGCCTCCCATTTGTCAAAAACACCAGTACAAGTGCCCCTGGCAAGACTGCTATGCTTCACCCTTAAAAAGAAAGCACAGTATTGCTGAAGAATTGTCCAAGGAGTATATGTGATGCTCATTTGGTCTGATATTTCTCTTTTTCTCCCTTCTCTTTCTTACAATAAGAAATTAAATGGGTCTTAATGTCTTTAAATAAGAGACTTTTTAGTAATCTTAAAGGCATTGACTATATTTAAGATCTTGCTTCATGGCACATTCAGGTAATCTATAAACCAATAACAAAATCCCTAAAAGAAGAGGAAAAATTTTAGGCAGTTATAGAGATCATTGAAACCTAACATATCAGCACCAGACTGATCTGCTTTATCTTTCATCCAGATGCTTCATGATAATGAAGGAACCAAATGGAATTGTTTGTTTGTTTGTTTTTTTCCTTTTCTTGTTATTTTTATAGAAAGGCTTCCATCTAGTTTCATCAGATTAGTAGAATCACATATTCTTGCATTTAAAAGAACGAAAACTCCTTGAGGGTAACGAAACTTGTGTTTTTTTCTCCTTTGTATTCTCAAACTATACCTATAATATAGTGGGTTTTGGTTCTATTTTAATTCCCATCATCTATATCTCTCACAGAGCAAATGTTTACTTCATAAGAGTTTAAGTGATGTTACATTGTCAGCTTTCCTCAACTTAACTATCTTCAGTTCCAAAATTAATACCTAAGAAATCAGATGTTGATATATTGTCTGGCTGATTCATCAAAAATAATTTCCCTTTTCTTGGACTACTTTACTTCTCACTATTATTAGTGATACAATTTACTGACCTTCTCCAAAATATACTATATTCTAGTGGTATCACAGATCCTACATAGATCACATTTTGGGACAAGTTCTATTCCTATTAGCTATGTGAAAGAAAATGTCTCATATTTAAGTCTCCTTATCACATATGACTGTTCTTCTGTTTAGTTTATCTATAGCCTTGTACATTGATTTGACCTCCAGGCCCTATGTAGTCTATGGTATTGAACTGATTCATCACTTATCAACTCCTGAACCATTTACAATTTGATTTCTAAACTTTCCCTCCTCAGATCAAACCTCACTCTTCAGGACTACCATGGTAAATAAAATGACTTGTTATCAGTCTCCATCCTCCTTCAGCCCTTTATAGTTTTGGACACTTTAACCATCTCCTCTTATATTTTCTAGTTCTTCTTGTGTTCTATGACACTGCTTTCTCATCTTCTTCTTCCTACCTGTCAGACCATTTTTTTTCATTGTCCTTTACTAAATCATCATTTATATCCTGTTTCCTGGTATGGGAATTCTGGGTCTTCATCTTTTCTCCCTCTATACTGCCGTGCTTAGTGACTTCACTTTTTTAGCATTAATATTTAGCATTAATAACTCTCCAGTTTTCATCAACATTTTACTAGGGGCTTTAACTTAAATATTATATAAGGGGAGGGGGTAAAGACACAGGATGGAACCAAGACAGTGGAGAGCAGACAAGACTCTGGAGCCTCCGTGGAGCTATCTTGAAATGAGCAGCATATTAAACCTCTGACCTGGTTTTACATTGACAGAATCTACAGATATTTGTAGTACACAACAAAGTTCCAGAATAAAATACTTTGTGAAGAAGTTCAGAAAAGGTGTGTCTCAATCAGGCAATGGGAGAGGCTCACAAGTACAAGATCACAGTACAGGGATCCCAGGGCAGGGAGCAGGGGCAGGGAGGCAGAGTTGATTCTGTTTGCCCACAAAGCAATCTACTACAAGGTTCTTAGGCTATTCTGTCCTTGATGCAAGCTAGGGTTCAGCAAATTTGTTGTAAGACACACAAAAACAAATACAAAAGGCAAATTGTGAGCCACTCAGCCCAGGAAGACCTGGCTGCACTTACCCAGCACCAAAAGTCAGTCAGTAGAACTGCCCAAGGCAAATTAAAGGGGCAGTCACCCCTTTTGCCTTAAGAGTAGACCTCGAGGCAGCTAGGTGGCACAGTGGATAGAGCACCAGCCCTGAAGTCAAGAGGACCTGAGTTCAAATCTCATCTCAGACACTTAACATTCCCTATCTGTGAGACCTTGGGCAAGACACTTAACCCTGATTGCCTCAGGAAAAAAAAAAAAGAGTAGACCTCAAACTTTTAAAAAAGCAAAAAAAAAGCAAAAAGAACTCTGAATATAGACAGCTTTTATGGAGAAAGAGAAGGCCAGACCTCAAACCCTGAGTGTCCTAAAGGCAAATCAACTCCATATGAAGCCCCAAAGGATGATAAGAGTTGGTCACCATTTCACAAGGCTCTCTTGGAAGAATTCGAAAAGAATCTTAAAACAGAATTAGTGAGGTAAAATAATTATTGAAACAACCCACCAATCACCTCCTGAAAGAAACCCCAAAATTAAATCCCCAAGAAAAATTGTGGCTAAATTTCATAACTATCATACCAAGGAAAAAGTATTGCAAGCATCCTGAAAAAAAACAATTTAAATACTGAGGAGTCACAATTAGGATCACACAGGACCTAGCACCTTCTGCTTAAAGGATCCAAATGCTTGGTATCTGATATTCCAAAAAGCAAAGGAACTGGGATTACAGCCAAGAATAAGCTATCCAGCTAAAATGAGCATTATCTTTCAGAAGACAATATGGACATTCAATGATATAGTTGACTTTCACCTACTTCTAATGAAAAGACCAGAACTTAACAAAAAATTATTTTCCAAGCACATAACTCAAGAGAAACATAAAAAGGTAAAAAGAAAGGAAAAAAAAAACTCTTGAGAACTGTATTTATGTTATGGATATACTTGGAGAATGAGGCTTGATTTTATTATGATATTATGATTATGATTATTATATTATGATAATATAAAAATAGAGGTAGAAAAAGGATAACACTGGGAGAAGAAGAAAAAGGAGGGAAAATAAGGGAAATTACATCACATATAGAGGCAAAGAAAACCTATCATAATTGAGTGAAAGAAAGGAGGGGATAAGCATTATGTTTATCTTAATCTCATCACTTTTGGCTCTGAGAGAATAATAGAAGTATTTGGTATCACAAAAAAAATTTGTCCCACCTCTTAAGGAAATAGGAGGGAAAGGGGGAAAGGAAAGGGAAAAAAACTAATAGAAGGGAAAATAGAAAAATTACAGGAAAGGTGTAAAAAAGGGGGTGGGGCTCTAAAAGGGAAGGATTGTTTGAGGGAGGTGATTATCAAAAACAAAATACTAGGGAAGAGGGAAGGGGGATAGGAAAGAGAAAAGCATAACCTAGGGTAAATAAGATCACAGGAAATACAGAATTTGTTATTTTAACTGCAAAAGTGAATGAAATGAACTCTCCCATAAAACAGAAGCAGATAGCAGACTGGATTGAAAGCCAGAATCCTACAATATGTTGTTTACAAGAAACACATCTAAAACATAGAGATACATACAGAGTGAAGGCAAAGGGCTGGAGCAGAATCTAAAAGGCTTCAGGTAAGAACAACAACAACAACAAAAAGCAGGGGTAGCAATACTGAACTCAGATCAAGTAAAAGCAGAGATAGATCTAATTAAAAGAGACAAGGAAGGAAACTATATCTTACTAAAGGGTAACATAGATAATGAAGTAATAATAATACTAAATATATATGCACCAAGTAGTATAGCATCCAAATTCCTAGAAGAGAAGTTAAGAGAGATGCAAGAAGAAATAGACAGCAAAACGATACTAGTAAGGGATCTCAACCTCCCTCTCTCAGAACTAGATAAATCAAACCACGAAATAAATAAGAAAGAAGTTAAGGAGGTAAACAAAATGTTACAAATATTAGGTAGGATAGATCTTTGGAGAAAATTGAATGGAGACAGAAGGAAGTTCACTTTTTTCTCAGCAGTCCATGGAACCTATACAAAAATTGACCATGTATTAGAGCATAAAACCCTCAAAATCAAATGCAGGAAGGCAGAAATAGTACATGCATTTTTTTCAGATCATGATGCAATAAAAATCAGATGCAACATAAGGTCAGGAGAAAATTGACAAAAAACAATTGGAAACTAAATAATCTCATCCTAAAGAATGAATGGGTGAAACAGCAAATTACAGACACAATTACTAATTTCATCAAAGAGAATGACAATAATGAGACAACATACCAAAATTTATGGGATGTAGACAAAGTGGCAATAAGGGGAAATTTAATATCTCTAAAAAGATGCTTATTTGCATAAAATAGAGAAAGAAAAATTCAAAAATCAATGAATTGGGCTTGCAACTAAAAAAACTAGGAAAAGAACAAATCAAAACCCCCCAATCAAATACCAAACTTGAAATCCTAAAAATAAAAGGAGACAATAAAATTGAATGTAAGTAAATTATTGAATTAATAAACAAAACTAAAAGTTGGTTTTATGAAAAATCCAACAAAATAGATAAACCTCTACTCAATTTGATTAGAAAAGGGAAAGTTTAACAACAAATTGTTAGTCTCAATAATAAAATGGGAGAATTTTCTACCACTGAAGAGGAAATTAGAGCAATAATTAGGAGTTATGTTGCCCAGCTTCGTGCCAATAAATTTGGTAACCTAAGTGAAATGGAGGAATATCTATAAAAATATAGATTGCCTCAATTAACAGAAAAGGAAATAAATTACATAAATAGTACCATTTTAGAAAAAAGAAATAGAACAAGTCATTAATCTACTCCCTAAGAAACAATCCCCAGTACCAGATGGATTTACATGTGAATTTGACCAAACATTTAAAGAACAATCAATTCCAATACTATACAAACTATGTGAAAAAATAAGAAATGAAGGACTTCTAACAAATTCCTTTTATGACACAGAAATGGTACTGATACCAAAACCAGGTAGAACAAAAACAGAGAAAGAAAATTATAGACCAATCTCCCTAATGAATATTGATGCAAAAATTTTAAATAAAATATTAGCAAAGAGATTACAGAAAATAATCCCCAGGATAGCACACCATAACCAAGTAAGATTTATACCAGGATTGTAGGGCTGGTTCAATATTTTCATCAAAACTTTTTGGTACTGGCTAAGAAACAGAATAGTTGATCAGTGGAATAGGTTAGGTTCACAGGACAAAATAGTCAATGACTATAGTAATTTAGTGTTTAATAAACCCAAAGACTCCAGTTTTGGGGATAAAAACTCACTATTTGACAAAAACTGCTGGGAAAATTGGAAACTAGTATGGAAGAAACTAGGCATTGACTCACACCTGACACCATACACCAAAATAAAGTCGAAACGGATTCATGATCTAAACAGAAAGAATGTTAGAAACAAATTAGAAGAACATAAGATGGTTCAC
>JAJPUD010011066.1:5640-19076 GCA_023553655.1 Myrmecobius fasciatus | reverse complement strand
CAGAGGATGAAATTAAAACTATTTATAGTCATATGAAAAGGTGCTCCAAATCACTGTTGATCAGAGAAATGCAAATCAAGACAACCCTGAGGTACCACTTCACACCTGTCAGATTGGCTAAAATGACAGGAAAAGTTAATGATGAATGTTGGAGGGGTTGTGGGAGGGCTGGGACACTGATGCATTGTTGGTGGAGTTGTGAACAGATACAGCCATTCTGGAGAACAATTTGGAGCTATGCTCAAAAAGTTATCAAACTGTGCATACCCTTTGATCCAGCAGCATTTCTATTGGGCTTATATCCCAAAAAAATCATAAAGGAAGGAAAAGGCCCCACATGTGCAAGAATGTTTGTGGCAGCCCTTTTTGTAGTGGCTAGAAACTGGAAATTGAATAGATGCCCTTCAATTGGAGAATGGCTGAATAAAATATGGGATATGAATATTATGGAATATTATTGTTCTGTAAGAAATGACCAGCAAGATGATTTCAGAGAGGCCTGGAGAGACTTACATGAACTGATGCTGGGTGAAATGAGCAGAACCAGGAGATCATTATACACGGCAACAACAGTACTATAGGACGATCAATTCTGATGGACATGGCTCTCTTCAACAATGAAATGTTTCAAACTACCTCCAATTGTTCACTGAAGAAAGCCATATACACCCAGAGAGAGGGATGCGAAATGTGGACCACAACATAACATTCTCATACTCCTTGACTGATGTTTGCTTACATTGTGTTTCCTTTATCTGATATATAGTTTGTGTAGATAAGATTTTTCTTGCACAACAATGATAAGTTTGGAAATATGTATACATATATTCGATTTGCCAATATTTTAACATAATTAACATGTAGTGGATATCCTGCCATCTAGGGGAGGGGTGGGGAGTTGGGGGGAAAATTTGTAACAGAAAGCTATGTAAGGGTTATTGTTGAAGAATTACCCACACATATGTTATGCAAATAAAATTTTAAAAAATGCTTTTATAAAAAATAATTAGAATGCATTTTTTTCATTTGCAGATGTGTAAAACATTTTTTCTTTTGTTTGTTTGTTTGGTTTTTTTTTTATTTCATGAGCCATGTTGGAAGAGAAAAATCAGAGCAAAAGGGAAAAACCATGGGAGAAGTAAAAAGAAAACCCAGAAAAAAAGTGAATAAAGCATGCACTGATTTACATTCAATCTCTTTGGTTCTTTTTTCTGGAGGCAGATGGCAATTTCCGTCCAAAATCTATTGGGATTGCTTTGAATCACTGATCTTTCATTACTTGATCATTGCATTTTTTGCTATAATTGTGTACAATGTACTCCTGGTTATGCTTGTTTCACTCAGCATCAGTTCATAGAAATTTTTCCAGGCCATTATAAAATCAGCTTATTCATCATTTTATAGAACAATAATATTCCATTACCTTCGTATGCTACAGCTTATTCAGCCATTCCCCAACTTATGGACATCTACTCATTTTCCAATTCTTTGCTACCACAAAAAAAGGTGCTATTAACATTTTTGCACGTGTGGGTCCTAGAAAACATTCTTTGGGGCTTTCTGATTCATGAGTTTCTCAGTTTTACTGAATTGCATTTTTACCCTCTTTCTTTTTAATTCTTTGTTATGAAGCATAACTGAGTGGGAAAGAGGGATAGATAAATTGGTAAATGAAAAGGACATACAAACAAATGATTTCATGTTTTGTAAAAGAAGAGAGACCAATAAGAAAAATTTAATGAGAAAAGTTATAAATGAATCCACACAAGTTAATAGACACAAAGTTTTGAAGGCTACTGTTGGAAAAATTCTTCAAAGGTAAACTGGTTTTAGACCTTGCTTCCAGGGGCTAAACTATTGAAACTCAAAAGCTGTCTTCCAATTTTCACATCATTATTCCTTAAAGATGATTTTTGCACTGGGCTCTTACTGTATATGAATTGTCAAAAAATCAATTTTCCAACAACTCTCATTTGCTCAGGACTCTGGCTGAGCTACTAAAGTATTGCTGGCCATAAAAGTGTTGTTTGTCCCTCTTCTATCCATATTTGCTGCACATTAACTGGGAATTTTCTTTCCTTTTTTCTTTAATTCATTTAAGATCTTCTCTTTGAGACAAAAACATGAAGAAAGAGAAAACTGTGTTTGTGTGTTTTAAGACAAAAGAAAGAATAGAAATGAGATAGTATTGGATGAGAGAGAAAAACCAAGAAGAAGACAGGATTAAACTATTCAAAGTATAATTAATTTTTTAAAAAATAATAATAGTAGTAACAATATATTCCATGGGAAAGAAATTATAGCGGTCGCAGAACCAAGAGAAAGCCTTTACTGACCTTTAGAAGATCTTCCAGAATTCTTAATAAATCACTCTCTCTCTCTCTCTCTCTCTCTCTCTCTCTCTCTCTCTCTCTCTCCCTCTCTCCTTCCCTCTTTTCCTTCTTTGTTCTTAATCTCATTCCTTTTTTCCCTTTAGCTTATTTCTTCTCTTCTCCACACTGAAATTTATCCATAATGATTCGTCATTAAGTGAATGCTCAGAAAATGACTTTTTAAAATAATAGCTTTTTATTTTCAACATGCATGCAAAAATAATTTTCAACATTCATCTTTGCAAAACCTTGTGTTCCTTCCCTGCCTTGATTATCCTAGATAGCAAGCATCAAATATATATTAAATATGTACAATTCTTCTACACATATTTCCACATTTACCATGCTGCACAAGAAAAATCAGATCAAAAAGGAAAAAAATGGAAAGAAAAGAAAAAGCAAACTAATACCAACAAAAAGGTGAAAAAACTATGTTGTAACCTACACTCAAGCCCCACAATCCTTTCTGGATGCAAATGGCTCTCTCTATCACAAGTCTATTGGAATTGGCCTGAATCACTTAATTGTTAAAAAAGAGTCACATCCATGAGAATTGATCATCATATAATCTTGTTCCTGTGTACAATGTTCTCTCGGTTCTACTCATTTCACTTATGATCAGTCCATGTAAGTCTCTCCAATATTTCCAGAAATCATCCTGCTGATAATTTCTTAAAGAACAATGATATTCCATAATATTGATATAGTATAATTTATTCAGCCATTCTCCAACTGATGAGCATTCACTCAGTTTCCAGTTTCTTGTCACTACAAAAAGGGATGCCACAAACATTTTTGTACATGTGGGTCCATTTCCCCCTTTCCATCTTTTTAGGTATATAAGCCCAATAGAAACACTGTATGCACAATTTGATAGTTCTTTGAGCATAGTTCCAAATTGCTTTTCAGAATGATTGGCTCACTTCACAACTCCACCAACAATGTATTAGTGTCCCAGTTTTCCCACATCCCTTCCAATATTCATCATTATATTTTCCTGTCATCTGAGATCATTTCCTAGCCAATCTAAGAAATGTGTGGTAGTTCCTCAGAGTTGTATTAATTTGCATTCCTCTGATCAGTAGTGATTTATAGCATTTTTTCACATGACTAGAAATGATTTTAAATTCTTCATGAGAAAATTGTCTGTTCATATCCTTTGTCCATTTATCAATTGGAAAATGGTTTATATTTTTAAAAATCTGAGTCAGTTCTTTATATATTTTAAAATAAAGCTTTTATCAGACCCTTGGATTTAAAAACTTTTTCCTAGTTTTCTGATTCTTTTCTAATCTTGTCTGCATTAATTTTGTTTGTATATTTTTTTATATTCAATATAAACAAAATTATTGATTTTGCATTTCATAATGTCTTCTAGTTATTCTTTGGCTATAAATTCCTTCTCTCTCCACAGATCTGAGAGGTAGAGTCCCCTTTGTTCTTCTAATTTGCTTATAGTAACATTCTTTACGTCTAAATCATGGACCCATTTTGGCCTTATTTTGGTATGGGGTGTTAGCTATTCTTCAATGCCTAGTTTCTGCCATATTATTTTCCAATTTTGCCACATTTTTTTGTCAAATAGTGAGTTCTTATCCCAGACACTAGGATCTTTGAGTTGATCAAATATCAGATTACTATAGACGACAGTATTTTTTAATCAACAACAAATTTATCACAAATGATATGAAGCAAAACTCCATTAAATAAAGACAGGCACACATTAAAAAACAGAGAAACAAAAATGAACACAAAATTCTTCCTATGCAACTTCAAACTCCTCAGTTTAAAGTAAATAAGATCAACCCTTAGTAAAATTGTAGAACGTGTTGTTTGTCTTTTTCATCCCTAGTCTTCCCCACCCAGACTTTTTTTATTTATTTAGATTTTTTGGAGGGGGAACTTAATGAAAGAGGGGATTCTTTCCTTTAATTGCTACCCATCCTTAATCACTAAATGGATGCAGCATCAAACAGACCTGTTGAAGATCTTAGCTTAAAAAGGCCAAGGTCTCCCATTGAATTCAGAGCCATCTTCAATCATCTTGATCTATATTTTGCCACTGAACCCAGATGACTCCAGAAGGAAAAGTGAGGCAAGTAGCTTTGTACAGCTCTTCATCACTCAGATCCAATTCACTTGCATGTCATAGCATCACCTCCCTGATGTCATGGGCCTCTTTGAGAACAAAAGACAAACAACAACAAAAACAACATTACCATAATGGTGACTACCACATTTAGTGTAGGTTCCTTGGACATTAAGGAATTCTTTAGCCTCTCTCCATATCAAAATAGGGAACGATCTGATATAATTTAGTGATTGATTCATGTTTCAATGCAAAAGGCTTCACATGATAGTATTCATTCACTCAGATCATTTGTATTTTAAGCTTTTTATGACACAGCAGAAAGCTTATTTTCTTTGCAATCAAAAGACATGGGATGAGTGCTCTATTAACATCTTTTTACCACGGGATGATAAAATGCTTATCTCTCTGAACTTCAATTTTCTCAACGTTAAAATGAGAACAATTCCAATTACCTATTTTGTAGGGTTCTTATAAAGAAAGTATTTTGTAAACTTCAAAATGCAAATGGGTCATGATGATTCAGTCATCTCTGTAATTCCCACTACCTAAAGGTTAAATGTATTGAATCATTTGAAGTCAGGAATTCTATGTTTCAGTAAAGGGTGACTTTGATTAGGTGACCTCACTAAGTCTGATATTAGTATGGTAAGCGCCTGGGAATGGGGGTAGGAAAAATCAGGCTTTCTAAAAAGTAGGAAGATCACATAATGTGTAGAATACAGGGCCTGCAGTCAGGAAGATTCATATTCATGACTTCAAATTTAGCCTCAGAAACACTTAAAAGTTGTGTGACCCCTAAGGAAGTCACTTAACCCTATTTGCCTCAGTTATTTCATCTGTAAAATGAGCTGGTGAAGAAAAAAGACAAACTATGGCAGTATCTTTGCCAAGAAAATTCCAAATGGTATAGAAAGATTTGGAAATAACTGAAAAAAAAATGACTTAATGACAACTATATGCCTTTCCATTACCTTTAAATTACCTGATACCTTGATTCTTCAAAGACTATGATATTTCATGACTTACCATACAGAATCACTCAATGGCAAAGATTGAGTATTTTAGGAAAAAGCTTGGGATCATTAAAGCACTGCACAATTTTTCAAATGCATTCCTCTATCCTTCCATTTGCATTAAATTTTGGGTTTTCTTCAATGAACATCCATAGTACTATCCAAAATTTTTACACTAAAGTTTATTGAGGTAGCTTGTGTAGTAGAGAGGCTACTGAATTTAAAGTCAGAAAGACATGGATTCAAATCCTGTTTCTGACACTACCAATCATCATTTTTTCTCTTCTTTAAAATAAAGATAGTTGGACTCTTCCGGGGGTGAAGCCATGGTGGCAGAGATCAGACAGGAGTCTCTGTAACCTCCTCTAACCTTCCCTCAAACCAATAACATATGAAGCCTCTAGACTGATTTTGAAGCAAAAAAATCCACAATATCTGGAGGACAACACAATTCTAGAAGAAGATACTCTGGAAGAACCTCAAAACAGGACTGATCAGCACCAGAAATAATTCAATCAGCAGAACTGCCCAGTACCTGAAATAATTCAATCAGCAGAACTGCCCCAGGGTGAACTAAAGCAGAACTGCCCAGCCCCTGACATAATTCAATCAGCAGAACTGCCCAGTACCTGAAATAACTCAATCAGCAGGACTGCCCCAGGGCAAATTAAAGCAGCTGTCCCACCTTTGCCTTAAACAGACCTCACACCTTTAAAAAAATGAATAAAATAAAAGAGCTCTAACCATAGACAACTTTTATGGAGAGAGGGAAGAACTGACCTCAAATCCTGAGGCCCCTAAAGGTAAAGCAACTCCATAAAAAGCCCCAAAGAGAGACATAAACTGGTCTCCATGAAACAAGACTTTCTTTGAAGATTGCATAAAAAATCTTAAAAGAGAGTTAGAAGAAACATGGGGAAACAAAATGAGAGCACTGCAAAATAAAATAGAAAAAATGGAAAAAGAATGCAATGAACAAAAAAAATGTAATTGGTCAATTGCAAAAGGAACTAAAAACAGTAACTGAAGAAAATAAGACATTAAAAATTGGAATCGAACAATTGGAAATGAATGACTCATCAAGACTTGCACCTATAGCATCCACTATGAAAGGATGCTTTGAGACTCAAAGAGATATGTTAATAAATAAAATAAATAAATGTACCTACTGTGATCTGATCTTGAAAGTTATGCAAAGATAAGCATGATTACTACTTATAATGGAGAATATCCAGTGATACATACTATTTTTATTTGTATTTGGGAGTAGTAAATTTATTTTTATTGTACTAAATTTATTTTTAAAACACATTGCTTTGCAAAACATTTTGGGAAAGAAAAGTCAGAGCAAAAGAGAAAAGCTATGGAAGAGGAAAAAGAACAGAAAAAAGAACATAGATTTACATATAGATTTACATTCATTCTCCTTAGATGTTTTTCTGGATGCAGATGGCATTTTCAGGCCAAAGACTCTTGGCATTGTTTTGGATCACTGAACTGCTCAGAAGAACCAAGCACTTCATAGTTGATCATTGCACATTCTTGCAGGTATTGTGTACAAAATATTTCTGGTTCTGCTTGTTTCATTCAGCATCAGTTCAATTAAATCTTTCAAGACCTTTCTATAATCAGCTTGTTCATCATTTAAAAAATAACAATAATATTTCGTTACCTTCATATGCCACAACGTTATACACAGCAACAACAATACTATATGATGATCAATACTGATGGACATGGCTCTCTTCAGCAATGAAATGTTTCAAACCAGTTCCAATTGTTAAGTAAAGAAGGCCATATACACCCAGAGAGAGGGACATGAGATATGGACTACAACATATCATTTTCATGCTCTCTATCAATGTTTGTTTGCATTGGGTTTCCTTTTTCAGATTTTTTTGTTCATGTAGATACGATTGTTCTTGCACAGCAAGATAAGTATGGAAACATGTATACATATACTCAACTTGTCAAATATTTTAATATAATTAACATGTAGTAGAATTCCTGCCATCTAGAGGAAGGGAGGGGAATAGGGGGGGAAATATGTAATGGAAAGCTTTGTAATGGTCAGTATTGAAGAACTACCCATACATATGTTATGCAAATAAAAAGCTTTCATTAAAAAAAAAAAGAAATCTTAGAAATATGCCTGCTCTACTACTTGGTGCATATATATTTAGTATCATTATCATTTCATTATTCACTGTATCCTTTATCAAGATGTACTTTCTCTCTTAGCCCTTTTAATAAGATATATTTTCACTTTTGCTTTACCTGACATCAAAATTGGTACCTGCTTTTTTTTTTACTTCAGCTCCAGCCTTTTGCCTTTACCCTCCATGTATCTCTGTATGTCAAATGTGTTTCTTGTGAACAACATATTGTAGGATTCTATTTTTTAATTCCCTCAGCTCTTTGTTTCTGTTTAATAGGAGAGTTCATCCCATTCATATTAACAGCTATGATTACCAGCTCTGTATTCTCTTAGACATAATATATCATGTCCCTGGATCTCAATTTATTCATTTATAAAAAGAAGTGTTGAACTAGACAGCTTATGAGGTCCTTTCCATCTCTAGGATGTTATGAACTAGATGATCCCATCAGAGGAATATGAATAGGATCTGTTCTTATACCAATGTATAGAAAATTCTATCAATGCAGGCTGGTACCTTCTGTATATCTTATGAAAGAGTGGCACTGATATTTTAAATGACTAACATCAGCAAGGTCACATAAATAGTATATGAAAAAAGAAAGCCTTGAACTCAGGTTTCCATGGCTTTGACACAAGTTCATTTTACATTATACCAAGTTACTTCTTACTATTTAAGCATTAAAGTTATTCTTCTTCTACGTTCCTGTCTTTACAGTTAGGAAAGATACTGGGCAATTATGGATGGTGTCTTGGTGTTTCTGAAATATTCCACACCTTGAGCCAATCCTTGCAATGAATCTGCCAACAAGAGCATTCAGAAGACACTATCTCTAGAGAATTCTTCCATTTTAAACTTGTGTTCTTCATGTACACAAATTACAAAGATCTTTGCTGACCTTGCCTTACATCAACCTTGCAAACATTTCAGTCCTAGAACAAAGTTATCTCTGGTGTTATAATCTCCATAGAATCTTGTGTCATTTTAATATATACATGGCACCTTACTGACAAGGGTAACACCATGTGGAAAGAATCTGACTAAGGTGATATTGACTCATATTTGTTTATAAGTAATTAGCATATAATAAGTATTGGGAGATTTTTGATTCTCTATTCCTTTCAGTCCTTTATGTAACTACAAAAATGTAATTTACTCTAGAATTTCATTTGTGGAAGGCTGCCAGCTCCCTTGTCATACCATCATCAAAGTTAGCTTTGATGCATGTTTATACATTTTTCTTATGTAAAGGTTTTATGCACATGGGAAAGTAGAAACATGGTGGTAATTGATATTTGGTACATTATCTTTTTTTTTTCAAAAATGATAAATTTTCTGATTTTCCCAAGTGTTAAATATCTTCTCTTTCTGATATTTTGAGAACCTATTCTTTATCATCCTCAAAAATATGTCTCTTCTCCGATGAATTCTTTCTTTCTACTTTCAATATAGACCATCTGTTTTTCATACTTTTGTTTCCTTTAGTGATAATCCACCTACCTTGTTAGGCAGCTAGAGACAATGAGGTGTGGCAATGGATAAAGCACTTCTAGAGTCAGGAATATATGATTTCAAATCTAGTCTTAAACACTAGCTGCGTGATACTTGGAAAGTTACTTAACCTTTGTCTACTTCAGTTTCTTCATCTTCAAAAGAAGATAATAATATCTCCCTTACAGAGTGGTTGTGAGGATCAAACAGTAGATTACTTCAAAAGTCTTTGAAAACTTTAAAGCTCTATACAAATTCTAGATATTATCACTCTAAACTTGTTTTATCTAACTGTCACTACAGTTAGCCTATCCACTTACTATCTCTGTCTATTCTCTTTTCCTACAGACCCCCTAATTTCTTGGTGGAGATCTACCTATCTAGTTTGAACCCAAACCTCCCTGCCTTTGAGAAAAATTCTTTATCAAGTTATCTATCCAATAAAACTGCCTCTTACTATACCATAATCTAGAAAACAAAATTATTTTTCATCTATTTTCCTGTTTTTAAGATTAGGAAAGACACTTTGGGTGATTATAAATTCCCTAATCTTGATCAGCTCCAGCTCAATGCTATAACTCTTTCATTTCTACCTGGCTGAGTACAAAGATTATCCCTTCCTATTACCACCATCTTTCACCCAGCAATTTCTCTTCTCTTTCTAACTTTGAGATGAATATTTGATGTTTGAAACATATTTTTTTTCTTTCCTCATAACTTCATTTTTGATGCTTTAAGTCATATCTTTCTATTCTTTCTGTATTATTCACTATTTCTAATAAATGAGACTTATGAACACTTTTTGTTAACAGAGGAAATACTATGCTACAAAATATATTTTGAACCTAATACCTTATAAGCATCAGAAAACCAAAGTGATTTGTCAAGTGTAAAGTGCCAATATTTTTAGATGCTGCATTTAATCTTAGTCTCTTCCTTTATCAAGGAAGACTAGCCCATTTGAACCATTGCCACACCCCAGCCTTTCTCTTTGCTGATATCACTTCCCTTTTCTAGAATTTACTGAGGAGGTGGGGGGAAGGAAGCAGTTACTAAATATCTACGATTTAACAGGCTCTAAGTACTTTATAAAAAATAACTCATTTGATATTTATAACAACCTAGGGTGTTCTTATTATCTTCATTTTACCTATGAGGAAACTGAGAGAAACAGATCAAGTGACATGCCCAGGGTCCCACAGCTAGTAAGTGTGAGATCAAATGTGAACTGAGATTTTCCTGATTCTAAGCATAGTGATTTATCCACTGTGCCAATCTAGCTGCCTGCTGTCAGAAATGAAGTAGTGCAAATATTCTGTATCCTACTCTTAGAGATTTGTCCATGACATTGAGAAGTTAAATAACTTCTGCTTTTATTACCAGAACCATGGAAACTTCCCTATAAAAGCTTGTTTTATTGTTCTGTCTTAATAGTGACATGTAACTATTTTCCTTACCTGTTTTTTTTTTTCTATTGCCTAAATGTATTATAGACCTCTCAAATATTTATGGTGGTCTATCTGAATCTTATTTCTCCCTTATGTGAAATATACAGAGAGCAAATGAAACCTTGAGTGGACAACAGAGAATAATTCTCAAGAAGTATATTTCTTAATTCTCCTTCCCAAGTCTGGGCTCTGTGGCAAGTAAGGGATGTATGAATCTATACCTGCAAAGAAACCCTCAGTGGGGATTTCTCTGGCTACCTCTGAGCTTGCAGAGGTAGGCATGTTTCAACTTTTGCAGAATATGAAAGAGAGCACACTGGGAAAAAAAGGTTCTAACACCTTCATATATCCTGAGATTTTATGTATGAAATGCATGATGAAAATTGTTTTATTTGTTTCTGAACTCAGTTTTCCTCTTGACATTTTCTATTTCTAACATGTTATTGTTCCCTTAAATCTCCCTTATACTGTCTATAATTCACAAATAGACAAAATATGTCTATGTGTACATATACACACACAACAATTACACACAAAAAAATATTCCCTTCATTTCCTTGGAGATTAGCAGCTGTAGGTTGCTATTGCATAGTATCATAGCATTTTAAGAGCTAGAATGGACTTTCAGAGATGTTACAGTCCCATAAATTCATTTTCCATGAAATCCTTGCCCACTAAAGGCTTTGTTTTACTTAGACACGTTCAACATTGAGAGCTTTTACAAATCACTTTCATTGGCGCACATTTCAGTAGGCATTTCAGAATATAGTATATGTCTAGATCATTACAATACAGGAAAGGTTAAAGGTCCACTAATTTCATGTATAGATTCAGTATATAAAAATACATTGAATAATAGATTCTAAATTTGTTTTTAAATCATAAAATACTAACACTTTATCATGTGAACAGTCAATACAATTTCCTTTCCATCTCCATTATATCTTCCCTTTCCCCAATTACTGTTATATTCCTCTAGAATTAGTACAAAGAAAAGTCTTTTTCCCTGAACCTACACAGTCCCCTTAATTTACACAACCAGTAAACTATAAAGTTGATGCTTGCTTTCCTACAACATTTTCTGTCTTCTCTTGTTCCTTTCTCTACCTGTTGCTTAATTCAAAAACTCCTCTCTTCAATGAGAACTTGATTCTTGGTACTTTCACTTGGCTCCAGAATTTCTCATCAATCCATCTTTTAGATATACTCTTCCCCAAGAGGTCACATGGTTCACTGATACACATAGCCATTAAGAAGAATTCAGAAGGAAGAATCAGAAATGAGATTGCCAGAGAAAAGCTTGTCAGTTATACAGGCCCTGGTTCCTAGGAAGGGTCACATGATCTTAAAGTTTTTCCCAACAAAGAATCGGAATCTATATGTATCTAATTGACTTTTCACTGTTCTGATCATATCTGCTTTTCTCCAGTGCTTTGTTTCCCACTTTTAAAGGGTCATATCCTAGAGTTAATATTACAAGGTATGACTAGCCAATCAATGTGACTATGTATAGGGAGACAGTTCAATACTGAAGGTCAGAGGAACAAAGAAAGTCTCATCTATTAATAATAATAGCTAATAATAATATTATATATTTATATACTCCAAAGTGTTTATATACATTATAAATGTTACATATTTATATACATGGTCTTTCAACAATCTTTTAAGTGATATAATTATACTTATTTAAGAAATTAGTGAAAATGCTAGTGTTTGAGTAACTTCTTCACAGTCAAACAGCTAATGAGGCAAGATTCTAACCCAGATTTTCCTTCCTTCAAGGACAACTCTATATTCACCATGCCTTTTAATTGCATGAATTCAACCTTGACCAGACTTTCTAGGTATCTTATCTATAAATTGTATATTTAGCAAACTGGGGCCCATAAAGTGACTTAGCCAAGGCCATTCAGTCATTCAATAGTAATCATTCAGTAGGCATTTATTATATGCTAGATGATGTATTAAGCCCTGGACATGCAAAGAAAGTCAAAATGCCCTGCCTCCAATATGATTATTCAAGGAGTTTACATTCCAATAGGGGACTCAACAACCAAATAACTAGCTACATGCAAGCTATATACTGAGTAAATGGATGGCAATGTGGGTTCTGCATTAGCAGAACCAGAACTCCAATGTTGTTTCCATTATACCATAAAATAGAAGTTCCTTGAGGCCAAGGTCTCTAGGGTATTTTTTGGCCTATGTATCCTCAGCATCTAGCAAAGTGATTGGCATAGAGCAGACACCCTATAAAATGTTTGCTCTCTTGATTGATTGACATTGTCAGTCTTTCATTTTGTCTTCTTTAGACTAACTCAATTCCTTTCAGCTTTTTTTCCCACTCAAGTCTCCTATTTCAAAAGCTTTTACCATTGACCTGAACACATGCTAAATGATATTCCCAGGAGGAAGAAAACCAATGGCTCCACATCTCTGCTGAGAATAGAACAATGGACAATGGACTCAAGCTGTAGCAGGAGACTGTGTGGTTCGATTAAACTCCTTCTCCTCTTCCCTTCCCTTAACTCAGTCTATAGCCTCACTTAAAATAACCTGAACCACTGTTTCCAAGGGACTTTGTGGAAGCTGTTTCTCTAAAATGTTTTTGGCATAATTCTGCCTGTGGTCGGGAGGATGGAACAAGCTGCTTTAAACCCTTCACTATAAATAGGTCTTAAGGGATGGGCCACAGCAAGCATAGGGAGTGATGAGTGATGAGGTAAAGGTAAATAGTTCCCTTCCTCCTTTCCTCCCTTTCTCTGTCTCTGTCTCTTTCTTTGTCTCCCTACCTCCTTCCCTCCCTTCTTCTTCTTCTTCTTCTTCTTCTTCTTCTTCTTCTTCTTCTTCTTCTTCTT
>JAJPUD010011065.1:23237-35456 GCA_023553655.1 Myrmecobius fasciatus | reverse complement strand
GTATCAGTGTCCCAGCTTTCCCACATCCCCTCAAACATTTCTCATTTTCTTTTGATGTCATCTTAGCCAATCTGAGAGGTATGTAATCATATCTCAGAATTGTCTTAATTTGCATTTCTCTGATCAATAGTGATTTGTAGCACCTTTTCAAATGACTATAAATAGTTTCAATTTCTTCATCTGAAAATTGTTCATATTCTTTGACCATTTATAAATTAGAGAATGGCTTGATTTCTTATAAATTTGAGTTAATTCTCTATATATTTTAGAAATGAGGCATTTGACTCTAAAAATGTTTTCCCAATTTATTGCTTCCCTTCTAATCTTGTCTGGATTAGTTTTGTTTATACAAAAACTTTTTCGCTTGATATAATCAAAATTATCTCTTTTGTGATTAATAATGATCACTAGTTTTTCTTTGGTCACAAGTTCCTTCTTCATCCACAGAACTGAGAGGAAAACTATTCTATGTTCTTCTAATTTACTTATAATATCATACTTTATCTCTAGATCATGAATACCTTATATTGAGTTAGGTGTTACTAGTAGTTTTTGTCAAATAATGAGTTCTTTTTATTTCATTAATTACTTTGAAATTCTTGACTGTTTTTCCATATGAATTTCTTTGTTATTTTTTTCTAGGTCATTAAAATAAATTCTTATGAGTTTGATTGTTATAGCACTAAAAATAGATTAGTTTAGGTAGTATGGTCATCTTTATTATATTCTCTCAACCTATATAAGAGCACTTGATATTTTTTTCAATTGTTTAGATCTGACTTTATTTGTGTGGAAAGTGTTTTATAATTTTACTCATATAATACCTGACTTTCCCTTCACAGATAGATTTCCAAATATTTTATACTATTGACAGTTATTTTAAATGGAATTTCTCTTTGTATCTCTTGCTTTTGGATTTCGTTAGTGATGTACAAATATGTTCATGATTTATGTGGATTTACTTTCTATCTGGCAAATTTGCTAAAGTGGTAGATTATTTCAAATAATGTTTTAGTTGATTCTCTAGGGTGCTCTAAGTAGACCATCATATCATCTGCAAAGGGTTACAATTTGGTTTCTTCATGACATACTCTAAGTCCTTTAATCTCTTTTTCTGCTCATTGCCAAAGCCAGCATTTCAAATACAATGTTGAATAGTAATGGTGATAGTGGGTAACCTTCTTTCATCTCTGTTCTTATTAGGAAGTTTATTTATCACCATTACATATGATGCTAGCTGATGGTTTTAAATATATGCTACTGATTATTTTAAGGAAAAGTCCATTTCTTCCTATACTTTCTAGTGTTTTTAATAGGAATGGATGTTGGATTTTATCAAATGCTTTTTCTTATTATCATTATTTCTTATTATTGAGATAATCATATAGTTTTGTTAATTTGGTTATTGATATAATCAATTATGCAAATAGTTTTCCTAATATTGAACCATCCCTGCATTCCTGGTATAAATCCTACTTGATCATAGTGTATTATCCTACAGATGATTTTCTGAAGTTTCATTGGTCAAATTTTATTTAAGACTTCTACATCAATATTCATTAGGGAGATTGGTCTATAATTTTCTTTCTCTGGATTTTTCCTACCTGATTTAGGTGTTATTATCATGTGTGTGTGTCATAAACAGAATTTGGAAGAAGTTCTTCATTCCTTATTTTTTCAGATAGTTTATATAGTATTGGATTTAATTGTTCTTTAAATGTTTGGTAGAATTAACATGTAATTCCATCTAGTCCTGTGGATTTTTTCTTAGGGAGTTGATAAATAGTTTGTTCTATTTCCTTTTCTAAAATGGGGCTACTTAAGTTATTTATTTCCTCTTCTGTTAATCTGGGCATTCTATATTTTTGTAGGTATTCCTTGATTAGGTTAGCAAATTTATTGGCATAAAGTTGGGCAAAGTAATTTCTAATTATTCCTCTAATTGCTTCTTCATTGGTGGAAAGTTCTCCCTTTTCATTTTTGAGACTAACAGTTTGATTTTCTTCTTTGCTTTTTCTAATGAAATTAAGTAGATGTTTATCTATTTTGTTGGTATTTTCATAAAACCAACTATTATCTTTATTAATTCAATAGTTTTTTCTTTTACTTTGAATTTTTTTAATCTCTCCTTTTATTTTTAGGATTTCAAGTTTGGTATTTAATTGAGGGTTTTAATTTGTTTTTTTTTCTAAATTTGTTATTTGCAAGCTCAATTCAATGATTTTTCTCTTTCTCTATTTCATGCAAGTAAGCATCTAGAGATTTAAAAAGTCCACTTATTACCACTTTGGCTGCATTCCACAAATTTGGATATGTTGTCTCATTATTGGCATTCTATTGGATGAAATTAGTAATTGTATCTGTAATTTTCTGTTTCACTCATTCATTCTTTAAGATGAGATTATTTAATTTTCAATTTCTTTTTGGTCTATTTTATTCTGGCCTTATATTTCATGTGATTTTCATTGCATCATGATCTGAAAAAATGCATTTAATATTTCTGCCTTTCTGCATTTGATTTTGAGGATTTTATGCCCTAACATATGGCCAATTTTTGTGTAAGTTACCCCTGAGAAAAAAGTAAACTCCTTTCTGTCCCCATTTAATTTCCTCTAAAGATCTATCATACCTAACTTTTCTAACATTTTGTTTACCTCCTTAACTTCTTTCTTATTTATTTTGTGGTTTTCTTTATCTAGTTCTGAGAGAGCAAAGTTGAGATCTCCCACTAGTTTAGTTTTGCTGTCTATTTCTTCTTGCATCTCTCTGCCAAACCACCTGCTTACAATCAGGGTAGATTGTCCCAAGAGGTTCACAGAAGTCTTCCAGGTGCATGGAAAACACAATGCTTCAACTTTCCACTCCAGCTCCCTGCCCTTGTCTCCCTGTGCTGCTGTCTGGATTTGGCAGACTGCCGTTCTGCTCAATTGAAACAGACTTCTTCTGAAGTTCTTCCATGGTAACTTCTTTGAGAAATGTGTTGTACTCTAAATATTTGTGTATTATTTGGCTTTAAAATCAGTTTAGAGGATTAATCTGCTGTTGGTTTAAGGGAGGGTTAGAGAAGATTATAGAGAATCGTGTTTGCTGCCTGCCATCTTGACTCCACTACCAGGAGATCTGGAATGTTATTTTTCTATGGGAAATTATGAGTAGGATGCTCCCAGAAAGAAATTATATATATCTGGAAGTGCCTTCTTGAATTCAAGCAAAGGGAAATGTGTTATAAACAAAATTCTGTAAATGACTTTACTATTCTCAGGAGTACAATGATCCACAACTATTTTGAAGTATTTATGATGAAAAAAAAATAAAAAAAAAATCATACCATACCCAGAGAAGAAATTGAGTATATCTGAGTACAGATTAAAGTATTTTCTTTGTGTATGCCGGTTTTTATTGAGGATTTTTTTTTTTAGGGTGGGAGATCTATTTTCTTTTCACATGACTCTCATGGGAAGGTTTTGCAAAACTTCACATATAGTTTCTTAATGGGGGGGTTGACCATTGGGATAAAGGAGAGAATCTGCAACTCAAAAAATTTAAAAGCAAATGAAAAATGAATTATTTTGAATGTAACTTGGGAAAATATTAAATTAAATAAAATTTTAAAAATAAGAATTGGATATGTTATTTTCATTGCACTTTATAAAATGTGCCTAACTTGAAATAAGACCCAAATTAAATCAATAAATCAAAATCTATTTTCTAACAAAACAATAGAAAAGGTGGTACAATGATATTAATTTTATTTACTACTGTCTGCTTTATTTTAGGTACCAGAAATATAGAGCACTAGTTACTTAAATGTTTGTCCTAATTAGAAAACAGCAGTCCCTTTATTTGGGTAAATCTATAATCCCAAACACACTAACTGAATTTGACAGAATAATTTTTGCTGACATATTTCTATTGAAATATTTAGGCTTTGAATTAATTAAGATTTCTACACATTATGTGTAGTACGCTTTTCTTCTTAAAGGCAAAATTAAAACAAAGAAAGAAAAAAAAAAAACCAAGACCAGAATATGTTCAGATAATGTATCCTCACATGCTTATAATTCTATTGCTGGAACTAGTTACTGTTGGAACAGGTATTCTCCTCTGACATCAATCTCAGAGAATACATTGTACATTTATTTTAATAACTTTTGCAAAAATATTATTCCATGACTTTATACCTTTAGTAATTATATTGTCTGACTTTTCTTCCTTTTAGAGCTGAACTTTAAATGTTTTCTGATGACTCTGTAAAGGTGAACTTTTCTTTGTTCATTGTTTTCTCTTTTAAGTTTCAGTGACACCTTTCCTCAACACAACCATTTCTAGTGATTTACAGATTTCAGTCAAAATTATATAATACATATATATATATGTATATATACAAATATATGTGAATACATATGCATTTACACATAAAAGTAGAAAATGCCATAAAGCAATATTAATATGGCTGACATATAATGCAGATTTTTCTCTTGATTAGGCAGGTATATTTAGATATACCTATATATTCACACACACCCAAACACCTACATATACTTATATACACATATATACACAATTTAACTTGTCCTTTCCTGAAACTTATGTGTAAAGAACTTAATAGAACCATAAACAGTCATGAAAAATAATACTAGAACTTCTTTTTTTTAATTTCAGTATGATAATCTTATCTGTTTTATATCCTTCCTCTCCCCCTTCCAAAACATTTAGCCTTACCTATATTGCTTAATATGAAAGAAAGATATTCTATTGTTAGGAAAGAGAAACAAACAGAAGTTTATTTCTTATCTCTTTACCACAATTCTTTCTTAAAACAACAAATAAAAGTCTTATCACTTATATAAAGGTCCAAATTAAAAAAAAAGCTATATCTATATCTTAAGAAAAGAAAAAGACAACAAATACAAAACTGTATTTTAATATTTCTAAATCTGTATTTGGAATTTAAAGCCAGATGTTTTGGGATACTAGGAAATAACTAAAATCAATTTTTCTAAACTTAAAAGCAAAAATATTTATTCAAAAGATAACACTTGTCCAATCTCCTGTTAAATTATCAAAAAACATTTCTATATAAACTTTTAATGATGCTTAGATGCTATTATTATAATTAATAATTCTTTCTCCCAATATATTATTATGAAATTACAGCTATTTTTCTTCTATTTCTTCCTCCAATAATAAAAAGAATAAATGAAAATAAATTGAATGAGTAGTATGGAGAATATGATTTCAATTCAAGCATCTTGCTTATTTATTATTGCTAAAGTAAAGCCTTTGTAAAATAATATATGTAACTATTATTACAATAGGCAAAATAATTTACTGTAAACAATGTTGTTTAGGAGGGGAAATGAAAGGTAATGAAGCAACAACAGACAGGGGACATGTTTCATTAACATCAAAATACTATACTGAAATTCCAACTATACAATCACTTAAATCTAAAGTTGCAGAAGAAATGATTATAAGACAAAGTGAAACAAACACAATTTAATCATACTTGAAAATATATTCCAAAAGATTCCTTTGTTTAATTTGTTGTTGCTGTGTGTTATTCCCAAACTTTCAAAAGCACAGAAATCAAGGACATCTTCTTTCTCCTCAAGTGGAACTTAGATTCCAGAAAGAAGTGGCCAACTTAATAATGCCCATTTATTTTTCCATAAGCAGTTGGCATTTCATTCACCATTTGGAATACTGATTAAATTGTGAAAACAAAAAAATCTATAAAACAAAATGTTCCTTTACTAGAGTAAAATGAACCTTATTAAAAATTAAAAAAATATCTCCTCAATGATACTTTAGAGGAAAATAATAAATATGAATAATAATGATTCTGGAATATAAAACTTATTATCTGACTTATAGACATAATCTAATGCTTTAAGTACCTTTATTTTCACATTTCAGATACTTTGTCCATTAAAATATCACCATTTCTCGGCTTTGACTAGATGGTCTTCATTAGTTTCTAGAGTAGAAAAAAGTGACTATTTTATTATCCCTTTTCTTGTAATAAGTATTCTGTTGTATTAAATTATTTCAAGATCTTACTGTATTTTGTGGATTCAAATTGCACCTTCTTATCACAATTAATGCATAAAGAAAATGGAGACTGATGATTTAACCAGTGATTTTCTTGGTACAAGAATCTCCTAGATAAGCAAACACTTTGAAACTTGTCACTTTTTTTTACAAGATAAAGTCTTAGAGAATTATATAAAATACTGAGAGATTAAGATACTTGTCTAGAGTATCACTGCCAATATATCTAATAGGTTGAAGACAAATGCATCTTTCTGATTTCCAATATAAATCTATGTACTGTACTGCACCACATGCTACTTTTCACTAGCTTTATGAAATATCTATTAAATCCTAAGTGTCAACACTACTACCACGTTGTAATTGTCCTTTATATATAATTATCATACTTTTTCCTCATCATAGATCTTGCCTTACAAAATGTAAATTTATTTTCTTTCTTTTCTTCCTTGCTCATTATGTGAATCAGGAGGACATCCAGTAAATGATCAATTACTAACATATTTGTTAAACCTTAAGTTTTTGCAAAGGTCTGTACCAAGCAATAAGACTATACATAGAAAAGTAGGAAAATTGTAGCTTTCTAGAAGCTCACATCCTAATTTGGGAGATAACATATCAGGAATGTTTCAACTGAGTCATATATAAAGATCTCATTGGCGTACAATGGCAAAGAAAATAATAATTCCAGAGGGCATATGGAATGATTTATTTATAATACACTGTTGGTGTATTATAAATCCTACCATCCTGGAGAATAATTTTTAGCTATGCTCAACAAGTTATCAATCAAACCATACATGTTCATTTACCTAGCAATACTAATATGAGTTCTTTATCTCAAATAACTGGAAATTGGGAAATTGGAAATTGAAAGAATGTATAGCATCTGGAGAATGCCAAAAAAGTTGTGGTATGTGCTTTTGATAGAATTCTATTGTGCCATAAGACATGAACAGCAGGATACTTTCAAAAAAGATTTACACCAACTGAGGAAAAGTGGAGTGAGCCAAACCAGAACATTGTAGATAGTAACAACAATATTTTATGATGATAAATTGTGAATGACTAAGCAATTCTCAGTATTATAAGGATCCAAGGAAATTTTTAAGGACTTGTGATAAAAATGCAGAGAAAGAACTATTGAAGGCTGAATGAAGATTGAAGCACAATTTTATTTTTGCTTATTTTTTATTTTTTTATTTTTAGGAGGGACAAGGGGTTGTCCTGTTTTCTTTGTCAACATGATTAATATAACATATTTTGCATGACTGCAAATGTAAAATCTATGTCAAATTGCTTGCCTTCTCAATGCAGGGAAAGATAGAGCAAGAATTTGGAATTTAAAATCTTTAAAATGAATATTCAAGACATTTTTACATGTAATTATAAAAAAAGGAAAAAAAAAAACAAACAACTCAGACTGGAGGTAGGATTTACCAGAGGGACAACCACAAATGACTTTGTTCCAAGAGAAAGGCTAGCACATTCTACCCTAAAGAAATCAAAGGAAGGGGAAAATAACTAACATGTACAAAAATACTTATAGTAGCTTTTTCTAATGACAAAGAACCAGAAAATAATGAGATTCCTATCAACTGGGGACTAGCTTAACAAATTATAACACATGAATGTAACAGAATATCACTATATAGCAATAAATGATGAAAAGCATGGCTTAAAATAAATCTGGGAAGACTTCTATAAGCTGATGCAGAGTGAATAAAAAAAGTAGAATGAGACTAATTTATGTAGCAACTCTTCAAATTGTGATAGAGAAAAAATTATTTGAGAAATGGACAATGTTGAAATTTTTTGATTAAATGTTTTTGTTCTAAGGTTTTGTTTTGTTTTTCTTTTAAGTTGGGAACAAAATGTGCAAGGAAAATTAATACTTCCTAGCTTAAAAATAAAATTTTAAATAAAAAATAACATGGTAATTATTTTAATATTATTTTAGATAGTATAAAATACTAATTTCTAATGTTGAACTATTTCTTAGTATGGAGATTTATACATGGTAAAGGCTTAATGAATGCCTTACTTTTTAATACATTAAAGCATATATTTTTACTATTGAAATATAATACAAAAGGAAATACCATTAAGATAAAGTATAAAAACATAAGATTAATACATATAGAAATATATATTAAATTCAGCAAAAGACCTAACAAATACTTTCATGACATCTTTAGAGACAAACTAGGATATACTTGTTGAAAAAAATGAATTTGAGATGAAATTGGGAACTGGTTAAATTGCTAGATCCCAGGAATACTGATCAAGGAATTACAATTTACAGAGGTCTCTAGTATGTACTACCCTAAGGATCAAATTATATCCTTAGGTTGCTCCCTGTTTTTTATCAATGCCATATATGAAAGCAACAATATTGTGCTACAGAAATTATCTCATTATTTGATGCTGGGAGAAGTAGCTAACATATTTAACAAGAGAATTAACATCCCATAAATTTAAAAAGGCCAGAATGTTGAAGCAAATCTAATAAGATTAAATCGAATGGGGATTATTACAATGTATTACACACACACACACATACACACACACACACTCACATACACATCATCTGTGCATATCACCTGGACAAGTTTGTGATGGAATAAATGAAAAGTTACTAATTTCATGCATTTATTTCATTAAATTCCAACTTTGTTTTTAAAAAACAGATTTCACTTAACCCTAAATTAATAGTCTGAGACAAGCTTAGGAGAGGTGGTAATGTTTCATTTTCCTCTAATGAGGATACATTTGTATTGTTGTGTTTAGTTTGGTGTCTACATGCTAAAATCAACCAATTAGAGTCTATCCAAGTAATGGATTAGATGAATACTCTCTGCTATGTAAAAAACTTATTGAAAAACTGAGAATAGTCAATTAAGAAAAGATAGGATTTGGGGAGAGACATAATTAATACTTTCAAATATTTGAAAGGTTTTTATGTGAAAGAGTTAATATAATGTAGAAAAAAGAAGAAAATAGAATCAAGATTTCTTGGAGGACACTCAGATTCATTACATAACACAGCAGGATGACTATTCAATACAAATAGTAGTCAGAGAATTAGGAAAGTAAGCAAAAATCACAGTTTCCCAGAAGCCATAGGTAGATGAAGTATTAAAAAAAATTGGCCATTCTACATGAAATGCTGAGGAAATTATCACCACAAATGAAGTTCTTAGTGATCTTGATAAAAAGGGACATAAATTACCTACAATCAGTTAAGGAATGAATGAATGGTGGAAAAATGAAAAAAAAAGTAGGCTACTTGTTCTAGAAAGCTCACTATGAAAGGGAGAAGAGAAATAAATTAAAAGAGTAAAGGTATACTTGAGTTAAAAGATGTATTTATTTTTTGTTTAATAGGAGAAGTTAAAAGAAAAGATGAACAGGAAAATGGAGCTGATTTGTTAATCTATATCATGGAAGATATGAGAGGAGATTGAAGATAGAATATATGTGAATTATCACTGTTGAAGAGAAAGGACAATTCTTTCTTTTCTAACTGGAAGGTAAGAGTAAATGTGACTAAAATCAAAAAAAGAAAGAAAGAAACAGAAATTTTCTTCATTTTTAAAATTATTTTGTGTCTTTGGAATCCTGAAACACATTCCACATACAATCCATTACAACTTTAATTACCTTGGATTGTAGGACAGAAGAGAGAAAAAGGTTAATTTTCATGTCTGGACATTGTGTCACCTTTGTATTTTCCCTTAATGAATTCAGCATGAATGTTCCATGTCACTGTCAGCATTATTAGTCTAAAAGAAAACTCATACCTCACAATTAAGGTAAAAATCAACCAGAAAATAGTTAATAAATACAAAGCATCTTCAAATCGAACTATAAAATCTATGAATTTTATCTTAAATATATACTTAGATTAACTTATTATTGTGCCTAAGGAATATTGCATATAAGTGACAATCTCTACCAGCTAATTAATGAATCAATGCATATGCATTTATTAAGTACATACTATGTACTTAGGAACTTTGTAAAGCACTAAGGTTATAAAGAAAAAAATGAAATAAATTCCCTGTTACTCTAGGAATTACATTCTAACTAGATATGACAAAATATAACTTTAAGGCCTAAGCTATTGACCTCCTTATATGTGATCAGTTTAATTAATGAATTAGGCAGGGGAAAAGTGCTTTTCTGTGAAGAAGAAATAAATGAACAAAGAAGTTAATAACTTAAAGAGGAGAAAAATAATTTTAAGAAACTTAAAAACCTATGTGTAAAGAAAAAAAAGAGATAAAAGAGGACTTTGGTTTATTAAAGAAGCAGAAAATGAATCTTGACATAAATAGAAAAAAAATAAAACTATCTTGTAATTATATAAAGCAATGATCTTTTATATTGGAACAGTTAAGTCAATCAGAGGAACAGAGAGGTAGGATGTAATGTATTTAAAACTTATTAAATGTAAATATGAAAAAAGTATAGTTTTCTGAGACACACTATGTGAAAAGTACCTGATTTGCGAAATGATAAATATATGAGTCTTCTGGCAATTGTGCTATTTTATTTCATTTGCATAGGGTATTGTAAAGCTTAAAAGTCTAAAACTTACAAAATGATAAGCCAAATAACCATATTAAGATTATGAAAAGATTTAGTCAGTGATGGTGGTTTTATAACTATTATTAAATAGAAAAATTTTGAGAGTTTTTTTTCTTCATAACATAAAAGGCATGAAAATGATTTGAACCACTGAAAATAATAATATCCACAGGAATTAATGAAGTGCTTACTAAGTGGGAGACAATGTCTTAGATGATCCATCTCCTCAAAAAGTACACATTTTCATGGAATAAGACAAATTGGAGGTAAAATGGGCAGTACATAAAAGGAAAGGAAAAATATACCATAATAGAATCAGATTATGAAAAGTAGAGTGTCAACATTGGGAGTAGAGAGATGAGAATATAACCATAAAATTTCCTTAAAATAGTTTCTGGCATGTTGAACATGGTGAAGAGTGAAGAATACAGCAAGAAAAGGAAGAGTTAAGTTGTAGAAGGAGCAGCAGTCATTCTGTTCTCAGGACAGGAATGAAGAACAACATGGGCATTTCATCAGACAAGAAAACTTGAAGTGATAGTTTCTAACTGATACTCCTTTAAGGAGAGATGAATTGTGAGACATTCTAAATTTTTATGTCTCATGATCTATAATTTGAGAGGAGTGATGTCTTTCAGAGCTGCTTGTTGCTTTCTTATATCTTCTCTGGCTTGAAAGTGAAAAGCAAAAGAAAAAAAAGTACATGCTACCATTGATTAGCCATTAAGATGCCTGGCTAACAGGAGGCTGCATGATACCAAATCATGCTGAGAGAAAACCTGCTTAGCCTTTCCTGTATTACTCATAGAGACCCAGCTTTATGAGCTTTGCATTATTTTGGATGGTGGGAATTGATAACTAATACAATAGTTTAATAATTTTCCCAATCCTTTAAAGGGAGGTTTTAAGTAAATTAAAACATTTCTTATAAAACAATAGTATTCCACCATAATCATGTATCACAATTTATTGAATCATTCCCCAATTGATGGGCATTCCCTCAATTTTCAGTTCTTTGCCCTGAGAAAAGACATGCTATGAATATTTTTGTACATATGGATCCTTTTCCTTTCTTAAAAAAATTCATTTGAGAATTCATGCCTAATTTGGAGCTATGCTCAAAAAGTTATCAAACTGTGCATACCCTTTGACCCAGCAGTGTTTCTACTGGGCCTATATCCCAAAGAGATTTTAAAGGAGGGAAAGGGACCCACACGTGAAAAAATGTTTGTGGCAGCCCTTTTTGTAGTGGCAAGAAACTGGAAATTGAAAGGATGCCCATCAATTGGAGAACGGCTGAATAAATTATGGTATATGAATGTTATGGAATATTATTATTCTGTAAGAAATGACCAACAGGAGGATTTCAGAGAGGCCTGGAGAGACTTGCATGAACTGATGCTGAGTGAAATCAGCAGAAGCAGGAGAACATTATACACAGCAACAAGACTATACGATGATCAATTTTGATGGACATGATTCTATTCAACAATGATGTGATTCAAACCAGTTGTTCAGCGATGAAGATAGTCATATACATCCAGAGAGAGGCCTGTGGGAACTGAGTGTGAA
>JAJPUD010011065.1:1777-18237 GCA_023553655.1 Myrmecobius fasciatus | reverse complement strand
GGGGTGGGGGGTGGGGGGAAGGAGGGGAAAAGCTTGGGGAAAAAAGTTTTTGCAAAGGTCAATGTTGAAAAATCACTCATATGTTTTGTAAATAAAAAGCTTTATATACAAAAAAAAGAATTCATGCCTAGTGCTAGTATTATTAGGTCAAAAGATATGCATGATTTGTAGCCCTTTGGGAATGATTCATATCTAAAAATCATTCATCATTTGGGTAATGGCTCTTATTTTTTTTATGAATTGGACTCAGTTCCGACCCTATACATTTTAGAAATAAGGCCTTCATCAGAGAAACTTGCCTCAAAATTCTTTTCATAATTACTATTGTTAATGTAATTACCACCTGTTTATTCTATTTTCTCTCTCTCCTTTCACTCTGTCCCTCCTCAAAAGCAATTTACTTCTGACCATACCCTCTCCCAAAATACCCTCTCTTCCATCATCCTCCACCTTTCTCATATCTCCTTCTCTTTCTACTTTCCTGCATGTTAAGATAAACTTCTATATCCATATTTAGCATATCACAGAATTCTATAGAAAAAAATGGTTTGGAATATCAAATATAGCAAAAAAGTTAATGGAAATGAAAATTTAAGAAGACATTTGACACTTGAAAAAGTATTAGTCACTTTCTAAAGATTTTAATTTGAATGATAAAATAAAGCCAGATTGTAGAGGATATAGTATATATTGAGTGAAATGAAAGGTTATATAAATTTCTTTCTAGGAGTCTAACTGAGAAAACGAAATGAAATATAGGATGATATTTTTGGAGGTTGTAGGTCATAGGGAGAGTTTTTAAGCATGAAAGAAAGTTGAGGTTGCTTGTAGGTAGTAAGGAAAGGATTTTTAGGTAGAGAATTTGAAGAGTCAAGAGAGAAAAAGGATGATACTAAGAAGAATCCCCTGGAGAAGACAGAAGAGGATGGACTATGTCTATATTAAAGAGGACATAGACTTGATAAGAAGGGCCCTATTTTCATCTGGGACAAAAGTAATGAATTTGAGAGTATTGGAGGATATCAGAAGTTGTGCTCTGAAGAGAACAGGAGAAGGATAGCTAATTGCAAATGATTTCTATTTTCATAGAAAACAATCAAGGTCCTGAAATTAATTATCAAAAACAATCACACATTTTATTCCTTTAGTTGAAATCATGCAGCTTTTAAATAAGAGAGATTTATACTATCTCAAAATGAGCAATAATTCCTGTAGAATGGCATCTTTCAGGAAATGAATTCCACTGAGGATAGATCAGCCACATCTTTAGACTTTCTATATCTATGGCACCTCAGATGCAATGGGCTTTAAGACAATTGCCTGTTCAGTTCTCAAAAGGAGCAACAAAAGCTTTAAAAAACATAACCCACTGAATAGGTTGATCTTCACTTCTGACATGAAAAACCAAAGTTTCACCAAGTTCTGAAACAGCCCAGATTTGCCTCATTAAAACAGATATTTACAATTCATACCACTAACAAAGAGGAAAAACTTAAAGTTGTGTAAGAGTTTTGGAAAACAGGGGAAAAGGATACCTGTGGCTTTTCAGTCTCAAGCTGACAAAAAGAGAGACAATATACAGTTGAAGAAAGTTAATAGGTAGTATTGTTTATGAGAGCTTGAGACTAAATTTCATTTTCATATGATTAGTCTTTTTTTATTTTTTATACATCCTGCTGTTTCAGTGATAGCTCTGTAGGTGGGAGGGAGGAAGGGAATCAAAGAGGAACAAAGAAAAAGAGAGAGATAGAAGGGGGGGTCTTTGTAAGTGAAATATAAGGAGAGAGAAAATGATATAAGGTTAATAATAGAAATAAAATGAGATGATTAATCATTTCCTCTGTCTTCCCTGGACATCTAAGAAGTGAATAATCATGTCTTTTAGTAGAATTTATATTTATGTTTTTATAGGTAACAGAGAAACTCAAATAGCTGAATTGTAACTTATCTTATATAAAATGATGAATTCCTCTAGCCCTTCACTGATGGTTAACTGACATTGGTTAACTAAAAAGTTCTTCATGACATAACTTCCTCTATAGATTTAAAGTATAAAATCAAAAGTGTTAAATAGATTGTTTCCCTGATGCAACAAATATTTACTGAGTGCATATGATTTCAAAGATAGTGCTAGCAGAAAATTACAATTTCTGTAGTCCATCCACTCCTCATTTTGCATATAAGAAAATTGAAATTTTGAGAGGATATTATTTACCTAAACCCATAAAAGGTTCAGTATGAAATTCCAACACACTTCTAATGTCCAATTTTACACCTTCCATTGTACCACATTAACTGGTTAAATATTTATTCAACATATTTGGACATTTAGCCCTAAGTTTTCTGTTTGGTAGTCACAGAAACATAAAGTATAATTATAAAACAATGGGATTAATCCATATATCTAATTCTATAATGTCTTATTACCTTATGATAATTCTTATTCTATAGATTCTCAGTAAATAAATGCTAACTACATACTTTGTGGCAGGCTCTATGCTAATCTCTGAGCATACAAAGAAAGGCAAAATATGGTCTTTGCCCTCAGGAGCTCAAAATCTAATGAGATAGACAAATTTTAAAGTAACTGCACATATATGATGTATATACTACAACTGTAAGATAATCTTCAAGATAATTTCTTGTTGTAGACAAGGCAAGACTTTTCCTGCGTAAACTGAGATTTCAATTGACTATTTAAGAGAAGTGTGGATGAAGAGGGTTCAGGGGATGGACTATAGAAAGGCATGTAATCTCAAAATGGAATGTTATCCATTCCATGTAGAATAGAAAAACAGGAAGTAGACCAATGTCACTAGATCTTGGAGTACATTGAAAAGAGTAAAAGTTGAACCAGTAAGAAAACTAAAAAGAAGTTCCTAATTTATGAAGCAGTTTGATTTTTTTATGCCAAATGAAGAATTTTATATTTAATTATGGAAATAATAGGGAGCCATTTGAATGTATTTTGTAGACTTTATTAGCTGAGTAGAGAATCGATTGGAGTGGGGAAACACTTGAGGCATAGAGTCCAACCAGAAGACTATTGCAATAGTTATGGCACATAATGATGAGAACCTCAAACAGGAGGGTGGCTATGTGATTGGAGAGAAGTGACTAGATACAAAAGATGTCATAAAAGTAGAAAAAAATTTGTAAAAGATTTTATATGTGGAATGAATAATAATGAACATTTATATAGGCATTATAAGTGCTTTAAAATTATTTTATTTGATCTGCATAAACCTAAGAAATGCATACTCTCATTATGCCCATGTTATTTTTTAATAAATTGAGACAAACAAAGATTAAGTGACTTACACAGGATCACATGCCCAGTAAGTATCTAAAACTAGATTTAAACTGAGATCTTCTATCTCTCTCTCTATCAATTACTTTAAGGAAGTAACAAATGTTTCGCCTTTTATTCTTTCTGGTATGTGTGATTTATAACAATTTCTCTATCTCCAGTGGATATCCAGCTCTATCTTTTATATTTATTTATATGGTGGATTTTTACATTGTGTGAAATTCTTTTCATAATTGCTGGCAACTCAGGGCAGCAAGAGTCAGCAACACCTGATTTTTGTTTTAATATTTTAATTTTTTCAGTTAGATATAAAGTTATTTTTCCATTTTTTTTGAAAAATTTTGCATTCCAGATTCTCCTCCTTCCTTCCCCACATCCCCATTGAGAAGGCTCATGTGAATTTGTGTAAAATATTTCTATAAGTCATATTAACCAAGAAAACATAGATACCTCCCACCTCCCCCCCCAAAAAAAAAAAAACAAACACAAGAAAAAAAAGAAAGTTTAAAAAATCTTTGTCAATTTGTATTCAGTCACAATCAGTTTTTTTCTGGATATGGATAGCATCTTTTCATCACATATCTTTCAGAGGAATCTTGGATCATTATATTGCTGAGAATAGCAAAATCATTCAAAGTTGATCATTCCATAACTTTGCTCTAGGAAGACCTGATTTTTAAATCCTGCCTCAGAGACTAGGTCTGTGACCTGAATAAGTTTCACTTAAATTCTGTAAGTCTTATCTATAAAGTGGCAATAACTATAGAAGCTACACAGGAAAATTTGAGAAAAACCTCAAAAGATTTATATGAATCATTGTTTAGTGAAATGAACAGAAGCAGGAGAACATTGTACCTAGTAACAGCAAAACTGTGCAATCATCAACTAGCTCTTCCCAGCAATACAATGATCCAAGCCAATTCCAAAAAATGATGGAAAATGCTATCCCATTCAGAGAATGAACTATTAGTTTTTTTGAATGCAGATCAAAACAAACAATTTTCACTTGTTTTCATTTGTTTGTTTGTTTTCTTTCTTTTGTATTTCCCCATTTTGGTAATACTTCTTTCACAAAATATATGGAAATGTGCTTAATATAATTGAGCATGAATAACCTATATCAAATTGCTTGCTGTCAGGCAGAGGGAACAGAAGGATAGAGGGAGAAAAAAAAATGGAAGTCACAATCTTATAAAAATGAATGTTGAAAATTATTTTAACATGCAATTGCGAAAAAATAAAATACATCATGTGTCTATCTGTAAGGGAATTATAGTAGCTACAGAAAAGGGAATACTGTGAGGTTTAAATGAGACACTATGTGTAAAGCACATTACAACCCTTAAAAGGTTATATAAATGTTAACCATTATTATTCTTATATTATTATAGTTGTTAAATATTTGCCTGCCAGACCATTCAGGTATTTCCCATTTTCTGCTATCATTAATCTGACTTTTTATCAGGTTTTCTCTAAATTAGAATTTCTCCTTAAGAAGGTCACATTACAGTAGCCAAGATGGCGGAGTGAAAACATGACTGTGTCCTCCTCCAATCTTCTCTCAAATCAACAATAAAATAAGCCTCTGAACTGATCTTCAAGTTAATGAATCCAGAAATATTTGGACACTCCTTGCAGATATCTTTAAAGAACTTCATATCAGGTCTGTTTAACTCAGGCAGAGGAGTAAACAGTTTACCTGGTGCAGCCTGGAAGTGAGGGTGGGACTCAGCTCAGTGTGGCAGAAACTACAAATGCCAAACTCCAAACACCTGGAATTTATTTGAGGCAATCAGGATACTCTGCCCTGATTGGGGGCAGGTGTTCTGGAAGATTTGCCTTTTTTAAGGAGTACTTCAGGCAAAGTCCTAGCCCCCACTGGCCCAGCACCTTAAGTTAATTAGTGGAATTGCCTCAGGGCAAATCACCACAGCCGCCGCTTCTCTAGCCTTAAATAGACCCTCATACTGTCTAAAAAAATGAAGAAGCAAAAGAGAGCTCTCACCATAGACAGCTTCTATTGAGAGAAAGAAGGGCAGACCCCAGATCCTGAGGTTCCTTTAGACAAAACAACTCCAGAGGAAGTCATGAAGGACCATCACTGGTCCCCTTTGCAAAAGGCATTTCTGGATTGCATAAAGAATCTCAAAAGAGAGTTTGAGGATAAATGGGAAAATAAACTGAGATCAGTGCAAGAAGACCTCCAAAAGATATATGATAAAGACACCAATTTATTTATTTTTTTATTAAAGCTTTTTATTTGTATAACATATGTATGGGTAGTCCCCCAGCATTGATCTTTACAAAGCTTTCCATTACAAATTTTACCTGCAGTCCCCTCCCCTCCCCTCCCCTAGATGGCAGGAAGTCCACTACATGTTAATAATGTTGAAATACTTGACAAGTTATGCAAGAAAAATCCTATTTGCAAAAAAAAAGAAAGAAAATCAGAGAAAGGCAACACAATGCAAGCAAATATGAATAGAAAGCATGAAAATGTTACGCTGTGGTCCATATTTCATATCCCTCTCTCTGGGTGTATATGGTTTTCTTCAGTGAACAAATGGAACTGGTTTGAGACAATTCTTTGTTGCAGAGAGCCATGACCATCAGAATTGATCATCATGTAATACTGTTGTGGCTGTGTATGATGATCTCCTGGTTCTGCTCGTTTCACTCAGCATCAGTTCATGCAAGTCTCTCCAGGCCTCTCTGAAATCATCCTGCTGGTCGTTCCTTACAGAGCAATAATATTCCATAACATTCATATACCATAATTTATTCAGCCACTCTCCAATTGATGGGCATCCATTCAGTTTCCAGTTTCTAGCCCCTACAAAAAGGGCTGCCACAAACATTCTTGCACATGTGGGTCCCTTTTCCTCCTCTAAGATCTCTTTGGGATATAGGCCCAGTAGAAACACTGCTGGGTCAAAGGGTATGCACAGTTTGATACCTTTTTGAGCATAGCTCCAAATTGCTCTCCAGAATGGTTGGATCCATTCACAGTTCCACCAACAATGTATTAGTGTCCCAGTTTTCCCACATCCCCTCCAACATTCACCATTATCTTTTCCTGTCATTTTAGCCAATCTGACAGGTGTATAGTGGTACCTCAGAGTAAGACACCAATTTATTGAAAAACAAAATTGGCGAATTGGAAATAGACAATAACGCACTGAAAAATAACATTAGTGAAGTGGAAAAAGAATGCAATGAACAAATTTGCCAGTTAGAAAAGGAGCTTAAAAAGGTAATTGAAAAAAAAACAACACTTTAAAAATAAGAATTGAACAAATGCAAGTGAATGACTCAATAAGACTTCAAGAATCAGTCAAACAAAAACAAAAAAAAATGAAAAAAATGGAAGAAAGTATGAAATATCTCCTAGGAAAAACAACTGACTTGGAAAATAGTTCTAGGAGAGACAATCTAAGGATTATTGTACTTCCTGAAAGCCATGATGAAAAAAAAAAAGAATCTAAACACTATCTTCCAGAAAATCCTGAAAGAAAACTGCCCTGAGGTTGTAGAATCAGAAGGCAAAATCACCACTGAAAGAAAGTCATGTTACAGAGTAGTTAGTGGAACACTTTAAGCAGTATTATATTTTATCTAAAACAAAATACAGTTAAAACTCTCCTTACCTTTTCAGTGCTATTGAGCATTTTTTTCCCTTTTTGTGCATTCCTTTTTCTATTCAAACCAGATAAATAACTATTGCTGCACATAATATTTATTCTTCCACAACTCTGCACAGGTAGAAGCCCATGTCTGCATTATATTCCCCTCTGTCTATTAAAATCCTAAGCTTCCTTCAAGAAAAAATATGCTACCTTCTGCATGAAGCCAAGATATCCAAGCTATGAATGTTCTCTTCTTGAAATGACATTGGCAATTTTGAATTTGCTAAACATTGTAAATATTAACACCTTCCTATTCTTCAAGAACAGTGCCTAATATTTATCTTTATATTTCCAAACATTAACACTTTTTTTTCCTTTCTTTTTTTTAACCTAGCTACCATAAGCATACTTCCTCCAACAATGCAAATCTAAATTATGTGTGTTCTATACTGAGTTACTGTAGCCTTAGAAAATTTTCTGAGAGAGTTCTATTTACAATCTTAGACAGTCAATGAAGAAATTATATAACTTCACCAAGGTCAGGCTGCTAGTATATGAAAGAAAAAAGAAATGAACCAAAATTATCCTGACTCAAATATTGGCTCTATTCATTCTGCAACATTATTTGCATATATTTAATAAATGTCTATTGGATTTCAAATACATTCTAGTAGTATAACATATATATAACATATTATAAAATTATCCATTAAACATATATATGTATATATATTTATTTATTTACCTTTAAGATCCCTACAGCTGGAGAACAATAGTATAATCTTCCAAAATGACAGTCTTTAAATGCCTAAAGTTTTATCAGAAATATTCACTGGTACTCATTCCACTATGCCAGTTCTACAATGTATCTGTCTTTGAGATATACTGGAGTCCCATTACAGGCAAAGGTGTTTGCAATGTAGTACTCTTTTTTTCTGTCCATCTCAGACTTATACTGTTTGAAGTGAAAGAAACCTTAGAAATTATCTTTTTAACCTTCCCATTTTACAGATGAAGAAACTCCATAAAAGGGATGGTATTCTTCATTTGGTGAAATTATGTCCCAAAGTTTATTCCTACTAGAATTTTCATTATCATATATTCACATTAATGGCAGATTTTAATTTGAAAAAAAAATCTGTAAAGCTTTAGGAATATCATTGTTTAAGTTCCCAGACAGATTAAAATGAATACAATTTTCAGTATGTTTTGCACCTCCATATTATGTCCTGATAAGGAGGGAAAAGGAAGAATGATGGCTACCACTCTGAGGGTATTAGAAGTGGGGAACTGGGAATAATCTTGCAAAATTTCTTATGGTAGTCTATTTTTGTTCTGATAGATCTTCTCTACCATAAAACATCTAAAAATTATCAGTAATACAAGTAAACTGGTGCCTTTACTTCTGAGCACCTAAAGATGAATGCCATAATTAGATTTCTGTGAAGTAACAATTTATTTTAACTTGATGTACACTACTCTTGTGCCAAAAATTTAGTTATAATTTCATACCATTTGAGATTTCTGATTGTCTGTTCTCTTGCACTTATTTTTTTGTCCTGAGATTCCTGGATGACAGCAATAAGGATAATGAACTTGCTTGTAATTTCTGAAAACAACATATTTCAGATTAGAATATAGAGTGAAGTTGACCACTGTGTCATTTTCCTGCATTTAGAGGAAAGAAGTTATTGATGGTTACAGCCTGATTCTTTCTCTACAACTCATTCAGAAGATATGCTGTTCCCTCGATACAAGAAACAGACTATATTAACAACTTTTCATATCCTCAATTATATATGGATGATTGTCTTATGTTTAGACCAAATTATTTTTTATTAGAGTTCTTTATTTTCAAAACATATGCATGGATAATTTTTCAACATTAACCATTTCAAAACTTTATGTTCCAATTTCTCTCCTTTCCACCCATGGCATGTAATGGCAAGTAATCCCTCCTCCCCTAGATGGCAAGTAATTCAATATATGTTAAACATAGTTAAAAACATATGTTATATCTATGTTGCTGCACAAGAAAAATCAAATCAGAAAGGAAAAAACTGAGAAAGAAAATAAAATGTAAGCAAACAACAACTAAAGAGTAAAAATGCTTTGTTGTGATCCACATGGTCCTTTCTCTGGATGCAGATGATTCTCTTTATCACAAGATCATTGAAAGAGACCTGAAACACCTTATTATTGAAAAGAGTCATGCCCATCAGAATTGATCATTGTATAATCTTCTTATTGCCATGTATCATGATCTCCTAGTTCTGCTTATTTCATGTAGCATCAGTTCATGTAAGTCTCTCCAGGCCTTTCTGAAATCATCCTGCTGATTGTTTCTTATAGAACAATAATATTCCATAGCATTCCTATACCAATACTTATTCAGCCATTCCCCAACTGATGGGCATCCCTCAATTTCCAGTTTCTTGCCACTACAAAAAGGGCTGCCACAAACATTTTTGCACATGTGTGACCCTTTCTCTCCTTTCAGATCTCTCTGGGATATAAGCCCAGTAGAAACACTGCTGGAACAAAGGGTATGCACATTTTGATAGTCCTTTGGGTAGAGTTCCAAATTGCTTTCAAGAATATTTGGATCATTCCACAACTCCACTAACACATTAGTGTTCTAATTTTCCCACATACCCTTCATCATTCATCATTATCTTTTCCTGTCATCTTAGACAATCTGAAAGGTATGTAGTTATATCTCAGAGTTTCAACAAAATACTTCAATATCCTTCATTTGGCTGTTTTGTTTTCTTGTTATTTTTGCAATGTATTGACAACTGTGTTTTTTTTTTCCTAAAAAAAATTAAATTGAGGTGCTAGACCACTCTTGATATTCATTACAAGTAAAAGAGGAGTAAAAATGGAGAGGCAGAAATTCAGACAATTTCTCAGTTTAAATTTGATCAGATACCAGGAAGAAATATCTGATATTAAGGGTTGTGGGATGTTAAAATATGATGCCATGGAAAACTAAATAGATTTCTTCTCTAGAACCTTTTTTTTTTAAAGAATGATACCTCCCAGAGAGTTTTGACATACTCCTGTCAAAAATATCGACAATGAATAAGATAATATCTTCAAATATTATTAGTATTAAATAATTTTATAGAGAAAATAAATGTAGTTTTAAAAAAGAATAGAAAATATAAAATGAGAATAAGCCTATCACATATCCTAAGGTTGGTGTGAGTATCAAGTGAAATAGTATAATTAAATTAATTTGAAAAGCTTAAAATACATAGATATATTGGCTAGCATTATTATTATATAATATATAATATGCACTTTACATTGAAACACTTCCTATAGGAAAGGGGAAAAAATAGACATAATAAGATTAAACAAACAGCCAACACATGTTACTCAGTATGTTGCTTGGGGTTTTCCTTGTCTTAGATTTTTTCAATTACTCATGGATGATAAAACTCATTTCAGAAGTTCCAGAAAGAACTTTTGTGTATGCCTTCACAAAATCTTGTTTAAATCAATGACCTTTCCTCTTTAGCTCATAACAGACTGTTAGGGCACATGGTAGGATTTCAAATATCAGAGAAAATAAAATAGGATTCTATTCTGGGAATAGATCTCTACCAGAAATGCAGAGGACAAAAATACTCACAAGAATTATGAAGCGGATGAAATTTTCTCTTTTCACTGATACTAATTAGGAAAATTCAAGATTTTATATAGAAAAAATTGTACCTACCTCCCATCTATCTATCTATCTGTCTGCTTTCTGTCTATCTCTATTTTAAAAGATGAAGTAGCATGTGATTTAAATGTAAATTAATAAGATTGATTTTTGTGTAAGACTTGTGGATGTTTTTCATTATTTATGATCATATTTTATAACTTCTGTCTGTGAATAAGTAAAAATTGAGATTTGTCTGAATTTCTGCCTCTCCATTTAAAAAATCGAATCTGCTCAAATATATATTCTCTCCTGTTTTTTTCAGTGCATACTACCATAAGCTTCTGATTCCCTGATGAATAGTTATCACTGAATAATTCATTATACAGTGACCTTCATTGTGTAAATTTTTTATTAGCTCTTTTGGCAGCAGATATATTCCCCAATTCATCAGACTACAGCTCTGCATAGTTTCAAACTGTCCTGTATAATATGTGGACAGAATAACCCAGCAAGAACAAACCAGATCCTCTAAAATGCCATCTAAGATTCTATAAGGGTAAGAAATGGAGGACAGGCACAGATAGGATCCTTTAATTTTGATTATGCCATTTGTTTTGAGTTAATATTGCAAGGCACTAATCAAAACAACTGTAACATGAGAGACAAAATTGATCTTTTAACTGTTTAAAACATATATATATATAAATTAAATAAATTGATCAACTCTATCAAGAATGTATCTCAAATGAGACTTAAACATTCAATGTATGTTTATTTAATTGAATTGATGGGTGCAGATAGCATAATGATATGATGCTAACAAAGAAAAATTGTAAATAGGTTCATGTTCCATTCTCTATTACACAGTATTTTAAAAAAAATGATATGTGATATTAGATTTAAGAAACTAATCACCAAATTTTATGTGAAAGGTTTTTATCAAGTCCAATTTCTCATTTTTTTCTTTAATTTTAAATGGTGGGTGTTGAGAAAGAAAGATATGAGTGGTAATTCTCTCCAGAGTTATAGTTATGGTCAATATGAAACTAAATGACATCTTCTCCTGAGCTTATCTGGGTTATAGACATATTTCAGCCCTTCATTAAGAACTTTTATACTTTTATCTTCCCTTCATTACTTGAACACTACAACCAAAATGATTGATGCTGGCCAAAAAAAAATGAAAAAAAAATTCTCTAAAAGATGTCTTCTTCATATTGATCATTTTAACAAAAGTATTTTAAATAAAATTTACAAATCAGATCACACTTTTAAATATTAGTTTTCTAATTCTGAGTACTATTTCAAAATCAATGAAGAGGAATTTTTATGGACTAGCACAGAAGCTACAAAACAGGAAGAAGAGAACTAAGAATAAGAAAAATTGTTGAAGTGAATGAAACCATTGTTGTTTTCCTAAACAAGAACCTCTACATCCTTTACTAGTTTACAGCACTGAAACACTAAGAAGGCAGCATGGTAGAACATATATATATAATAAAATCTGAAAAGAAGAACCCTGGATTCTATTGCTGCTCCAGAGATCAGTTGGCAGACACAGAACTATGCTTTTCTGACATTCTATTTCAGCATTTGTGAAATGTGGGGACAATTTCTAAAATATTTTCTCAACTCTACTTCTATACTTTATGGCAATGAAAATTGAAAATAATATCAGATACTAAAAAAGTAGGATATACTAAAATTATGCATAGCATTGATTTATATGTGCTTATAAAAATAAAACAGTTAATTCATCATGGACAACATATTTTCAGATTATAACACAGGATTTTGGTTTTTATCTTTTAATTTTATTTTTGTTTTGCTTTTCAAATAAAGTACCTATAAATAGTGCAATTGCACTACAATATTGTCAGGATTACCAGCGTCAAATAGCCAAATCTGACAAGTGGTGAAACATATTGCTATTATTGCTTAATTTCCTTTATGTACACATTTCAAATTGCACATATTAGGTAAAATCTCTTATCACACACAATAATAAACTCAGATAAAAATATCAATTTTTAGAAGTTCCTAATTCTCAATAGTGGTACTAGTGTCCTTTGTCCTCAAAGAGGATAAAAAATGACATTACTATGTTGGGGTCAAGTTAAATTTTATGTGACCATGGCTAATCAGAATATTGTGAGATTAGGAGGCTCTACCATACACTGGGAACAAAAAAAATCCATATAAATATTTGGAGTGAAAATATCTTTAAATCTGTGTATCTTATGTTTCTTTTCAGTTGCTACACTTTTTATTATACAACACAGTGACTTTTTTGATGTGGCCACACTCTGCAGGGTGGTCCTTTACCATTTTTTCTCCTGTTTTACAAACAGTACGAAAATGCTTCAGATAGACCTTGAGAGTATCCTTGTAGCATTTCTGATTTCCATGTGGGAATTGTCTTGTGTGAGTTTTCAGCAAAATAGTCATTTAGGCAAACATGTTTGGCATTGAAGAATGTGGCCAGGCGATCAAAGTTGGTTCTGTATAGTACAGTTTAAGTGCTTGGCAGTTTAATTCAAGAAAGGACCTCAGTTTTGGATACCTTATCTTTTCAGGTGATTTTCAGAATCTACTTAAGACAATTTAAATGGAAGTGATTCACATTTTTACCATGAAGCTGGTAGAATGACCAAGTTTCCCAGTCATACAACAATGCAGTCAATGAAATGGAACTGCCCAGTTCCTGAAAAAACTCAATCAGCAGAACTGCCCCAGGGCAAATTAAAGCAGCTGTTCCACCTTTGCCTTAAACAGACCTCAAATCTTTAAAAAAAATGAATAAAAAACCAAAAAGAGCTCTCAACATAGACAACTTTTATGGAGAGAGGGAAGAACAGACCTCAAATCCTGGGGCCCCTAAAGGTAAAGCAACTCCAGAAAAAGCCCCAAAGAGAGACATAAACTGGTCTCCATGTCACAAGGTTTTCTTTGAAGATTGCATGAAAAAATCTTAAAAAAAAGAGTTAGAAGAAACATGGGGAAATGAAAAGACATCACTGCAAAATAAAATAGAAAAAATGGAAAAAGAATGCAATGAACAAAAAAAATGTAATTGGTCAATAGCAAAAGGAACTAAACACAGTAACTCAAGAAAATGACATTAAAAATTAGAATCAAACAATCGGAAATGAATGACTCAGCAAGACTTCAAGAATCAGTCAAACAAAAACAAAAAAATGAAAAGATAGAGAAAAACATGAAATATCTCCTAGGAAAAACAACTGACCTGGAAAATAGATCTAGGAGAGACAATCTAAGGATTATAGGGCTTCCTGAAAGCCATGATGAAAAAAAGAACCTAGACTCTATCTTCCAGGAAATCATAAAAGAAAACTGCCCTGATATTTTAGACCCAGAAGGGAAAATACTCCTTGAAACAATCCACCGATAACCTCCTGAAAGAAACCCAAAAATTGTCCCCCAGAAATATCGTGGCTAAATTCCAGAACTATCATACCAAGGAAAAGATATTATGAGAAGCCAGAAAGAAACAATTTAAATATCAGGAAGCCACAATTAGGATCACACAGGACCTAGCAGCTTCTACTTTGAAGGATCAAAGGGCCTGGAATCAGATATTCTGAAGGGCAAAGGAACTTGGATTACAACCAAGAATAAGTTACCCAGCTAGAATGACCATTATCTACCAGGGAAGAAGATGGTCACTCAATGATATAGGAGAATTTCACCTATTTCTACTGAAAAGACCAGAACTGAACAAAAAATTTGATCTACAAACACAGAACACAAAAGAAACATAAAAAGATAACAAGAAAAAAAAACTCTTGAGAACTATATTTATGTTATAGATACTTATAGAATGAGGGTTGATTTTATGAATCTATTGTTACATTATGATTATGATATGATTACTGTGATTTTATGATTATGATGATATGATTATTTTGATTTTATGATTATTATGATATGTTGTTATATGATAAACTGAAAAAGAAATTAGAGGAAGAAAAGGGATAACACTGGAAAAAGAGGAAAAGGAGGTAAAATAAGGGAAATTACATCACATGTAGAGGCAAAGAAAACCTATAATGATTGAGGGGGAAAAAGGGAGGGGAATGAGAATTGGGTCAATCTCCATCTCATCAGATTTGGCTCTGAGGGAATAATACACGTACTTATAAGGAAACAGGAGGGAAAGGGGGAAAAAAGGGGTGGGTGGGGCTCAAAAGGGGAAGGATTGTTTGAGGGAAGTGGTTATCAAAAGCAAAATAGTAGGAAGGAGGGAAAGGGGATAAGAAAGAGAAAAGCATAAGCTAGGGTAAATAAGATGGCAGGAAATTCAGAATTAGTTATTTTAACTGTGAATGTAAATGGAATGAACTCTCCCTTAAAGCAGAAGCAGATGGCAGATTGGATTAAAAACCAGAATCCAACAATATGTTGTATACAAGAAACACATCTAAAACATAGAGATACATACAGGGTGAGGTAAAAGACTGGAGCAGAATCTATTATGCTTTAGGTGAACAAAAAAAAAAAAAAAGCAGGGGTAGCAATCCTGATCTCAGACCAAGGAAAAGCAAAGGTAGACTTAATTAAAAGAGATAAAGAAGGAAATTATATCTTCCTAAAGGGTACCATAAATAATGAAGCAATATCAATACTAAACATATATGCACCAAGTGGTATAGCATGGAAATTCCTAGAGGAAAAGTTCAGAGAGATGCAAGAAGAAATAGACAGCAAAACGATAATAGTGGGGGATCTCAACCTCCCTCTCTCAGAACTTGATAAATTAAACCACAAAATAAATAAGAAAGAATTTAAGGAGGTAAACAAAATGTTAGAAAAGTTAGGTATGATATATCTTTGGAGGAAATTAAATGGAGACAGAAAGGAGTTTACTTTTTTCTCAGCAGTCCATGGAACTCATACAAAAATTGACCATGTGTTAGGACACAAAAACCTCAAAATCAAATGCAGGAAGGCAGAAATAATAAATGTATTTTTTTTCAGATTGTGACGGAATAAAAATCACATGCAATATAAGGCCATTTGAAAATAGACCAAAACCCAATTGGAAACTAAATAATTTTATCCTAAAGAATGAATGGGTGAAACAAAAAACTACAGACACAATTACTAATTTCATCCAAGAGAATGACAATGAAACAACATACCAAAATTTGTGGGATACAGCCAAAGCGGTAATAAGGCGAAATTTTATATCTCTAGATGCCTATTTGCATAAAATATTGAAAGAGAAAATCAATAAATGGGCTTGCAACTAAAAAAGCTAGAGAAAGAACACATTCAAAACGCCAAATCAAATACCAAACTTGAAATCCTAAAAATAAAAGGAGAAATTAGTAAAATTGAAAGTAAAAAAAAAAACTATTGAATTAATAAATATAACTAAAAGTTGGTTTTATGAAAAAACCAACAAAATAGATAAACCTCTAGTTAATTTTATTGGAAAAAGTAAAGAGGAAAATCAAATTGTTGGTCTCAAAAATGAAAAGGGAGAACTTTCCACCAATGCAGAGAAAATTAGAGCAATAATCAGGAGTTACTTTGCCCAACTTTATGCCAATAAATTTGATAACTTAAGTGAAATGGAGGAATATCTACAAAAATATAGATTGCCCAGATTAACAAAAGAGGAAATAAATTACTTAAATAGTCCCATTTTAGAAAAAGAAATAGAACAAGTCATTAATCAACTCCCTAAGAAAAAATCCTCAGGACCAGAAGGATTTACATGTGAATTCCACCAAACATTTAAAGAACAGTTAACTCCAATATTATATAAACTATTCGAAAAAATAGGGAATGAAGGACACCTACCAAACTCCTTTTATGATACAGACATGGTACTGATACCTAA